>CM035415.1:27412649-27435149 GCA_020310875.1 Ceratopteris richardii
TGGATTCTCTTGGTTCAACCTCCAATTGGGTTCCTTTTTGTGTAAAGGTAAACTTGATAGATGTTATCTATCACGAGGTATCATTTATAATTTGGGCCACCCTTCCTTCTTGTAGTGTGAGGACCTTATGCTTTCTGATCATTATCAAATGATCATCACCATTCCGCCACCTTCTTGACATAAGAAAGCTACATGGTTCCACATTGAACCCTCTTACCTCTCTCTCCTTTCATTCTGCCAATTGATATCCTCATCCTAGACCAAGGCATTTAGCACCTTGGATTCGCTTGTCGAATGTTGGCAAACATCTATCACACAACCGCAATACATTCTATACAAATGTCATAAGGAGATCCAAAACATTTGGCATTTAAAAAGGGAACATATTTATCATAGACTACAATTGCAGGTAGAAGTGGTTAAAGGGAGGTCCCAACTCTACAAGTGCCTCTTGAAAACTAGAAAGAAATTGAGATTTGATGAAGAGATTCGAAGAAAAAAAATCTTAAACTCTATTTTTAAAATTGGCGAACATTGAAACTTGATAAACCAATGAAAGAAATGTGTAAAATCTCTAAGAAAAAACCTCTTAAGGAGGCTATTCTGCAAATGATGGACTAGCATGGGGTGGAGTGCACCAAAGACAAAGAGAACTTTGACTTCAAGTCAATCATTTTACTGAGCTTTTAGGGATTTACAATTTGATTTCTAGACAAAGCCATGATAGCATGTCCTTAATCTCTCATCTCAAGAAAATAAAGGTCTTGAATGACATATACATTTTTATGGAAGCCCACATCTAGAAGGCAGAGAGTGTTACTGCAATTGACTCCCTTTTTATGGGCAAGAGCCCATGTTTGGATGAACCTACCAACAAATTCTTCAAGACCTTCAAGAGTGTTTTGGTGAACCCAGTCTACCTGGTATGGAATGAAGATATGCAATTAAGTGCCTTGCACAACAATCTCAATGAAGGTGCGATAAAGCTAACTCACAAAACAAACAAAAAAACAACATAAAAAATTGGTGGGCTATGATTATGTTGCAAACCAATAAAAAAATCTTTATGAAGGTCCTTGATAATTGAATTAATAAAAATCTCCATGTTTGGATAATTGAAGATAAAAAAGGGTGCATTAAAGATAGATCTATCCTAGAGGCAATCTTGGATGTGTGGGAAGGAATTAAAATATCTAAGGATTCTTCCCAACAAATCATCTTTCTTAAGATAGATAATGATAAAGCATACAATCACCTCAAATGGGACTTCATTCTACAATCTCTGAAAGATTAAGGATGTTGGCCCAAAGTTATCAAGATGGTCACTCCCTTGATGGGAAATGCAATGGCTTGGATCAATGTCAATGGAAATCTCTCTCAAGTGATCAAACCTAAGCACTCTATGACATTAGGATGTCCCCTTGCTCTACTCCTCGTTGCCACTGTTCTGTTGCGTTTTGGGATAAGGGGGATCCCAAGGGTATTATGCCCATTCATTGTACAATTTTATGGTTCTCAATTAATTCAAGGAAGAGAGATTAGGCTTTGGTTGATTTTCCATTTGAAAAGAAAAACTATCACTAATAATTCACTACATACCAAGATTGCTACCTTGATAAGAATTTGGGATTCTCTTGTGCATTGATTGCCAACATCTCATGTCCTACTATTTGTACAAGTAAATTTAGGGGATTAAACATTGAATGTGATACAACCAAAAGTGTGAGATACATATTTCTCTGGGTTATGGATTGATTTACTCCTAGTATCTCTCTATCTCACTGTATACATGTGTTGTACTACTACCCTTGCTCATTCCCTAATGGTGCTCTCCTAGTAGATGTTCATTCTATTGATGTGTCAAATATGATTGCATTCCTTTCAAAATAGTCAACTAGTCTTCATGTTTATCATAGTGCATATATCATGTGTAAACCATATTTGGAACTCTAATTGATTCTCTATATACATAAATGTTTCTACAATGAGATCAACAAATACTTGTAGTAGGGAAAGTTAGTCCCACACTTAGATCTCCTTTGTAAAAAGAGTGAAGGATTAAAAATACAATGTGCATAGCTTTACAAGTTCTTCCACAACAACGAACTAGTAGAAAATATTAGCTCGTTTTGTTGGAATATTTTATTATTCACTACAAGCTGTCAATTGCATGTAGTCTCTAAATCCATAAAATGCCTATTATAGTAGATGGACAAGTTCCCTCGCTTCAAATATGAATTTGAATTTACTTAGATTTTAAAAATCACCATTCATTCATCATATGCTTGACAAAAACATTATGCTTGGTCATACATGTGCTAAAAATTATCATGATTAATTGAACTATGATTTGACCAAATCGATTGATTATTTGGTATATCTCTAATAATGTACTTCCAATTCCAATTCTTTTCCTCTTCAAATGCCAAGGCTTTGATACCAATTGTTGGAGAATTCTTCTCCTAATCGCAGCGGAAAGTGTAGAAGACCTTCTCAGGATCAAGACTCTTGCCAATAGCTGAACCTTCAAATGAAAACTGGTACCAACTAAAAAGTGCAATGAACTTGAAACTTTGGTCACTCAAACACTCAATTTGGAGTAGATTTGGGTTGGCAACTCATTGATACAAAACAGGCTACATGTCCACTTAGTTAGGCTGAAAACTGGGCTTCAGTAAAAACTGAATAACTCACAGAGCATAAAAAAATTTCATAAAATGGTTTTAGACAGATGCAGTACTCAAGATAAGCTTTCCAATGAATGTTTAAACACTAAAACTGGATACATATATTGAGAGATATGACTCTCACAAGTAGACTACCCAGAAATGGGTGTGCGGCTGTACATACTCTATGAGAGTGAACTGAACGAAATGACTCAAAACAAATGAACTAGCTATAAGGGGGCTTCCACGCCTTCTTCCTCTATTCTTGAGTGTCCTCCGTTGCCTCATTTATAGCCAAGTGACCAAAAACTCTCATGATGAGTTTGAGAGCTCTTCTCCATCATTTCTCCACTACTTTGGACAATAGTTCAGTTTTTTGGATTTGATTCTCTTTTGAATGATTCTCTTTTGGCCTCCACTACTTGCTGAAGTAAATGCTTCTATTTTTCATTTTTTTAATTTCCTTCTACTTGAAGAAAATCCTTTTTGCAAAAATATATACGAGCTTACTTCTTTACTTTTAACAGTTATTACACTCAAATCTAGGAAGACCTAGAGCGGTATGAGGGAAATCTATCATTTAGTCCTAGATGGGTTTGGAGTCATTGGTTATGGGACCTTGTTCTATATTTCTTATGATTCTATGGTGCTTTATCTCCATTACGGTATGGTCAAGCTTATGAGCTTGGCACTTTACACTTGCTTTTTATACTATTACTCCATAGAGGATACATCTTATGGACTTATGTCATTTTGATGATAGTAAATGTGATGGGAGTGATAGTTTAGAAGTTGAGTGTACATGAGAGATAGTAGGCACCACTTAGATGGTTTCCCACCTTTGAGATGATCTCATATAAGACTTATTAAAGGAAAGGATATGGGGAAGCAACACACAGAGATGACCATGTACATAGAGTACATGGGTTCAGTGGAGTCCGAGTACTTTCTTCTACCATGACGGGCATTTCATGTTCATTTTCGAGGACAAAAATGTTTTTAAGGGGAAGGAAATATCACATGATATTAATATGGGTATTACATCATATTATATAGAAGGCTAGAGGAATAAAAGAGAGAATCCCTAATTTGAGAAGGGGGTCTCATTAGCTATTACAGCTCGGACATAGGTTGGAGGGAGAACTCACGTAACTCTCTGTGAGTGTTGATGGTCGTAGGAAAAAGGTAGAAAACAACACAAAATAAGGGTCGCAATGTATGGGATAGCCTGTTCAGATGGTCCCCTAACTTTATTCTCGACAAATCAAAATCTCTCCGCTACCCTTTTTGGGTCCAGATCACTAACTTGCCATAGTTCGTGTACAACTTCGTGTGGGAGATCGTATCTCCAATCCGAAAGCCATTCGAATTGCGAGGGGAGGTTGGTGGTCTCATTTATGAAGGTGTGAGGCACTCTTTGAATGCTTGGTTGCACCCTCAAATCTGTGTCGAGGACGACCTTAGCCTAATGTGTTTTTGTTGTGGCCAATAGACTTCCCACTGAGGCAAAGAAACAAACAAAAACAAGAAGCATCCAAAAAAAATCAAGACAACAATGGGACAGTGAAATGCCTAATGAATGAAGAGGAAGTTAAGGGCTCCCGAAACCCAGAAATTGACTCAAACGGGTTCATGCACATTAGAAGATGAATGAAAAGAAGTCCTAAGGTGACTTCTGAGATGAACCCTCTTCTAGATACCCCCCCAAACAACATGTATTCCAATCTGGAAAAGGAGATTTTAACATCACACCCCCAGGGGTCCGGTGGGATGATAATTGGTATAAATCAGTTTTGTTTTGAAAAGCTTGAGAACACCATTGAAGATGAGAACCAATAGTGGATTGCCATTTCCTTTGGTGCCCCCTTTTCATTCACGTTAGTTTGTATGTATGCCCCAACCGGGAGTCGAAGAGACTCAACATCTAGGCCTCCTTGGATTCGCTCCCCCACAACATGCTAATCTCTAGTGACTTCAATATGATGGAGGACCCTACGGATAGATGGAACAACAAGGGTTGGGTCATCGACAATCGTGAGAAAGAAACTTGGGACAAAACCAAACTGCACTTGGATGTGGTCAAATTCAAAGATTCGAATGGCTTTTTGTGGTCAAATATCCAAGCCGATGAGGACTTGAGGAAAGCTAGAAGAGATAGAAGCTACATTGCTCAGAGCATTATTCATTAGTGGAGCCGTCCTTCCCTCTCACAATGCATTGACCTCGCCATCTCTGATCACTACACGATCATTATCTCATTCCAAACTCTCACCAAAACCCATAAGGCTCCTTGGTTTCATGGTTGCTCAACTTCTTTCTCTCCCCCCTCCATCCATAAAGAAATTTTTGAAGTGTGGAAGGAGGCATTTGCCACCTGTTCATCCCCAGCTAAGAGCTGGAGATGTGCACTTTATAAGTCATGGCAGATCATGATAAGAGAAGATGCTCCAAACTGCTCGCTGTGAATGTAGAGAAGCTCTATATCATAGACATTGGATACTTGAGCAAGAAGTAAACAAAGAAAAAGCTCAATCCTAGAAGGGTCTATGAAGAATCAAAGCACTCCTAAGATACGAGGAAGAAATACAAAGGAAAAATTTGCAAATATTCTTTAAGGAGTGGTGGATCGGCAAAGCTGATAAGCCCACCAAAGAGATGTGTAGCTTTCTTAAAAGGAAACAAAATAGAGAATCCACACCCTTATTGCTAGACTCAAATGGAAATGTATGCAATACAAAAGAAGAAAATATCATAATCATTGAAGAATATTTTACAAGACTCCTGGGGATCTCGACACCCCTTTCCCTCATAGACGCAACTGCATGGCGTCCATCTCTAGGATATCCTTTCATAGGATACCAACCAACCTTCGATCCCTACTTCATGCCCCTGTCTCGAAAAAAGAGATCATTGAAGTCATTGATGCCCTTCCTCGTGGGAAAAGCCCCAGGTCAGATGGGCTCACAAATGAGTTCTTTAAGTCCTTCATCTTGGTGATGGCCACCCCTCTTCATTTGGTCTAGCAAGAGGCACTCACGTTTGGCATGCTTCCGACTTGTCTCAACAATGGCATCATCAAGTTAATCCATAAAAAAGAGGAAAACAATAGAATTGAGAACTAGTGTCTGGTTATGATGCTTCAAACGGGATATAAGATCATTGCTAAAGTCATAGCCAACTAAAATTTCTGACATCTAAGAGCTTGGCTAAAAAGAGACCAATAAGGTTTCATCAAAGGCATATCAATATTGGAAGCCATAATTGATATTTGGGAAGGTCTCAACTTCACGGATGAGTCAAGACAAGATGTGGTTTTACTCAAGATCGACTTTGATAAAGCTTTCGATAGGCTAGAATGGGACTATATTTTGCAATCGCTTAAGATATTGGTTGCAGCGAAAAGATCACCAAGATGATATCAAACCTACTGGGAGAAACATCCACTCAAATTAATGTTAATGGCCATCTTTCAAAGGTGATCAAATTAAAAAAATCGATTAGACAAGGGTGCCCATTGGCTCCCCTTGTCTTTGTTGTCACCACCGAAGGGCTTAACCGGCTAGTTGAACAACAAGTGGAAGTTGGTAGTATCAAAGGCCTCTTGTTGCCCCATAACCATGGACACATCACCATGAGACTTTTTGTCGATGATATGAATGCATATGTCCACAACGATCGTACCATCTAGGAGACATTTTGGAGGTGCTTGGATACTTTCTACGAAGCCTCTGGATCCAAAATCAGCCACTCAAAGGCCACCTTGAGAGCTATTATCGGGAAAACATTCCACCAAGCCAAATTTTCCGGCTTCTTGGGATTCCCGTAAGCTTTGTTATCGCGTTGGAGTAGTGGCTGAATAGGGTCGTGGCTGGAATCCAAAGCAAGCTAAACTATTGGAGAGGTATGCAAATCAATCTTGCACCTGCACAATAGTTATTAACATGTTTATCATTTCATGGACCATTTACTTCCTCTCTTGTTGGAGATGGAAAGAGCAAGAGCTATACAAATTCGAAAGAATTTGCAAAAACTTCCTTTGGACGGGAGACCACAATAGGAGAGGGGTGCCTTAACTCAAATGGTCCATCAGCACTAGCCAAAGGGATAGTGGGGGCTTTGGTATTCTGGGCATTGGGTGCATGGCTAACAAACTTGTGGAAAAATGGATGATTAAGGTGTGGTGCAATGGGGAGACTTCATGGGCCAAATCAGTCTTCAAGATGCATGGACTTTTGTGGGCTTCCCAAATTGGAAGAATCTTGAGATTCTGACCCTTTTGTTTTCCTCAATCTCGATTTTTCGGAAGGGTTCGAATATGGTGTGCTCTCTATGTAAGAGTTGGAATAAAGTCAAAAGCTTCATAAGAATCAGTGAAGATTGGAAGTGTGCGGTTAGTATCAAACATAATGACTCTATCTAATTTTTGATCCATGGCATCAAGAACATCAAATATTGGAACATTTGAGGTTCCAAGAGGCTCTAGAACAAGGGCTTCAAAAAATGGAAACATCTATGGAAACAAGACACCAACCAATGGATCAACTTCGAGGATATTGACACTAGCGTCAACATTACCTATGAAGAATGGAATATTTTACAAAGCAGACATCTTGCCTAGGACCGCTCTAGAGGCCATGTTCTCATGGACAAGACCCGTTGTGCCTGCTAGGTCTCAGATGGCATAATGGCAATTGCATAACAAAAATCCCCCATATCAAAGGAAACATTGATAATCAGGCCAACCTCAATAAGAAGTGGTGTCGGTCGTGGACATAGCTACAATGGGATATAAAGTTCATGTCTATCTAGCACCCTCTTATAGAAAACATAAACCATATCCTCTTATGGCAAATTCTTTGTCAGGGAATATGGACCAACCTGAAGGATAGCAAAATTTGTGGGGCATCTCCCTAGTGTAAGCGCTCATGCTGGTCCATTGAAGATGTCCATCACATCTTCTTTACTTGTTCCAACTCCAATAGGCTCTAACAGATTGTTGAAAAGAAAATTAGACATTAGAAGCATATCAACTAGAAACTAGCTATGTTGGGAGAAGCGATCGGATTCTCGATGACTCCCTGGAATGCCATCAAAGGGGAGGTCCTCTATAAGATATAGTGGGAAAGATGTGCTTATAAATTTGGTGAGTGCCCCAACGGGTGGTCGATTGAGAAATCATTGTTCCTCCTCAGTAAAAGAATCGAAAACTATAAGAAATCCTCCCCTTTCATGCATCATAAAGTGCTCCTTCATATCAACAACAAGCTTAAACCCTAGTGGCCCCCCCATAAGGGGATTAACCTTCTTTGTAATGCCCTCTAAACTCTATAAGATCTACTCTTGCTTTGTGGATTTGGGGGGTCCTATGGGCTAAGGACGAACTTCCTTTATATTTAAAAAAATACCCACCAAGTTTACTGTATCGATTGAGGCAGAAGCTTCTCCAAGCCAGTTTACTTGTATGTGAGATCTTGAAGGGTCTTCTTTTAAAAAACACATGCTCTTATGCGATCTCCTCACCTTAGAAACCATGTGATCATCTTATGTACCCATCTAATGGAAGATACACATCTCCCTTTATAGATGACTTGGCCCTTTAACTTGAAATCTATACATTGAAGGGGTTTTTGGATGGAGACAAGCATCAATCACTACCTTGTTGGTTTAGTTATGTCAATCAAATTCTTATGCATAGCTCAAAGCTTGCTTCAGGTGTTTCTTGACATGTGATAGCTTCCAAGAGATTTCATACTTGCAAAAATCCTGCTCTATATGGCCCCTTGTTATGAGGGAGACCATAGGCACCCAAGGAAGCTCCTAAGCCACCTGATAGATGACCAAGAAGGATTACCTCAGCTTGCACAAGGACCTAGTGTGTCTCGGTTGATAGCTCCCACACTTTTTCCGTCTTCTTGCTCGAGCATTTCCCTACCACTAATGCATTGCATGCACGGTGAGCCACAAATTTTACTTGTTTTGACATTGGTTCGTATCCCCTATGCAGATTTCACCACGGTTGATAGTTTCTTTTCGTATACGCATTTGGAAAAAACTTTCCGCGGTTTATATCTGCTATTCATGAGGAGAACCTAGAAAAAGCATCCTAGCATCATGCTTGACATTCTTAACAAAAAACACTTTTATACATAAACTCGTGGAGATTGCGTTTGCATTGGGTAAGACCACGTCAGTTATCACTCGCTTTCCGTCGTCAATTTCTACCTCTTCCCAGCGCTTGCCACTTACTTTTTACTGTCTCAGATTGGACCCTGTAGCTCCTTAGTCCGTTCCACTGAAGACGCTGATGCCGCTATCCTGTCAAGTTTCAATCGTCTCCATACACGAACTATTTCTTATCCTTATCCATGCCGCTATCCTGTCAAGTTTCAACTATCTCCATAGACGAACTACTTCTTATCCTTATCCAGTTCTCAACATGCGGATAAGGGTGCTGACTCCTCTGTATGCGCAACTTCCAAGACTGCATGGCACAGACTCTGGATTCACACGAACTGTCGGCAACAACTCTGCTTGTTTCAAGCGCGCTCTCTTGGTTCGAGGCTCAGGAAACGGTGTGGACTGTGGAGGCGTCCCTCCTGCACAAAAGATTGTTGGTGATCGAAGAGAGGAGATCAAGGGCTGCGGAAAGTCTTTTCGTGGATTTCTATAATATAGATGACCTTGTATTCACTTCCATCACTGTCACTAGGAAAGTTGAATGCAGAGGACGGAATCAGCATATATGTTTAGATGTAAACGATCTCGTGTACCGTCTGAGTTTGAATTGAGTGTACGAGGTGAATAAACTACAAGACTACATTTTCAGTTATTCGTCAACTATTGATGGGACTTGAACCCTAGTCAACTGCCAGATATGTAACTGACGACGCCACTTTTTTTTCTTTAATAAAAGTAAATTCTGCCTTGGCCTATTCTCCTGGACTTTAATTAATATAAAGGAAGGTTACGAGTGAATGGGACTAGTGCCCATGGGACCCCCCAAATCCCACAAAGCAGGGAAGGAGAACGGCAAACTAAAGGGCATTACAAATGAGGTGGACAAATTTATCGTCTCCCTCATGTGGGACCCATTTGGGTTTCAACTTGTTATTTTCGAAGAGATAAATACAGTGATGTTTAAACGGTGGAGATCTCTTATCTCGGGAGATTCTTTTACCTAGAAGAAACAAGGATTTTTCAACCGACGATTCCTTTGGAATTTGGCTAAGATTGACAGCACATCGCTCCCTCCAAATCTCCCAAAAAGTCTCGCCCCTTATGGTGTTCAAAAGCTTGGATGAGCAGCCAACCACCTTGCCCAATAGTGTCTGTTGCCAATTGATTTCGTTCCTGAGTCTCAATATCCGCATCACCTAGTGCCAGATAACATGGGACTTGGGGCAATTGACCAAAAGGTGAGCTAAATCTTCGATGCATCGACGGCAACGCTTGCACCATGGAGGCACACCGTAGATTTTGTTAGCCCTTGCATTGGAACAGATACCCTTATAGAAGATCTGCCACATGAGAATGGACTTTTTGATCTCAATTAGGGGGTTCAAAATAGACATGAACTTTAGTTCCCATCGAAGTTTGGTCCAAGAAAGGCACCATCTCTTGTTAAGGGTGTGATGAACATCTAAATTCTCTTTGAAGTGGGGGTTTTTGGATAGTTTCTTACCATTTCTCTATTTGAGGCCCTCCAAGCAAGGACAATCCTATCCGCAGAGAAGGCAGGTAGTTGACCGTTCCCACACTAAAACGTTGTCTTGAAGAAGATTCCATTCCTTGAGGGTAACTCTAAGTCTTTGAACCTAATCCACTGGCCGGTCTCTTGTTTCAAGAGGTGTTTCCACTATTTGAACCCCTTGTTCCATAGCCGCTTAGCAGTTTGGAGGTTCCAAGACTCCACCCCCTAATGCCAGAAATCAAGGAACAGATAGAGTCATTTTGTCTTATTCTAGCGGCCCACTTCCACTCATCATTGATTCTCATGAAATGTTTGGCCTTGTTCCAACTTTCCCATAGGGAACACACAAGGATAGAGCCTTTAGGGGACATCGGGTGGGGCAGAACAAAAGTGTGAGGATCCTTACGTCCTGCCAACTAGGATGGCCAACTAAGGTAAGACCCTTCATGTTTCTGAAGATCAATTTAGCCCAAGAGGACTCACTATTGCTCCAAGCCTTGATAAACCACCTTGCTGCCAACTTGTCAGCTAACCGAGTGATATCTAAAATACCGAAGCCCCTCGAGTCTTTCGAGTTAATGCACGTTTCCCATTTGATTTTGGGAATCCCCCTCTTGTTGGGGTCTCGAGTCCATAGGAAGTTTCTGCAGATTCTTTCCACTTTGGCATACCTTTCAAATGACTTAGTTTGCTATCCAGTTTGGATAGCACCCAGTTCCACTGTTGGTCCATTGAAATGTCCAAGCCCATTGGAATACCGAGAAGAGGGACCACTTGAGCTCTAGGGATAACTTGACACCCCTGATCTAACAACAATTGGGGTCGAGGACCACGGATTGCTTTGAAAGCAGTTTTAGCATGGTTTATTTTTGAACCTGACACCACACAAAAGGTGTCGAGGCAACTCCAGAATACCTCAATGCTATTCATATCGTTGTGTACAAAGGCATTCATGTCATCGGCAAAGATTCTTGCAATCATTTGGCAATGAGGAAGAGGTAGGGAAAGACCCTTGAGATTGCCAACGTCCTCATGATGCTTTAATAGGTGACTGAGGCCATCTAAGGCGATAGCGAAGAGTAGAGGAGCCAGTGGGCAGCCTTGCGTGATAGATCTTTTTAAACATATGGGCTCATAGAGCTTACCGTTAATATTTATTCTTGTAGAAGCGTTTTCGAGAAGAGTGGACACTATCTTCGTGAACTTTTGACTGCATCCAAGGTCTTTTGGTGATTGAAAAATAAAGTCCCTTTCCAATCTGTCATACGCTTTGTCGAAGTCGATGTTAATGAATACGAGATCTTGTGCAGAATCCTCACCAAATGCAAGGCCTTCCCAAATATCGACAATTGCTTCAAGTATAGATCTACCTTTGATAAAACCTTTCTAGTCCTCACAAATCCATGCCTTTAAATGACAAGAGATTCTATTGGCGATAACTTTGGCAATTATCTTGTATTCAATTTGGAGCATGGTAATCGACTGCCAGTTTTTCAGTTTTGTTCTTATCTCCCCTTTTGTGAATTAACTTGATGACGTCATTATTAAGACACTCAAGAAGGTTCCCGAAGGAGAGAGCCTCTCGCCACACCAGACGTACTGGGATGGCTACCACATGCTTGAAGAACTTGAAAAACACATTGATGAGGCCATCAAGACTGGGACTTTTTCCATTGGGAAGAGCATCAATAACCTCGATAATTTCGTTCTTAAAAATGCTAGCTTCCAATAGGGAATTCATGTTCTGTGGGATTCTAGATTGAGATACCCTTGAGATGGTAGCCATGCAGTCATGCCTGTGCAAGGAAAGAGGAGTTGAGACCTTGAGGGGATGGGTAAAGTGCTCGACGATGATAGATCTTTTCTCAACTTCCGTGCTACATTCGATCCCATTGTTATCGACCAAGAAGGGGATGGATTCCCTACCTTGTTTCCTTTTGAGGATGTTACACATCTCTTTCGATGGTTTGGTGGCCTTCCCTTCCCACCAGTCTTTGAAGAATATTTGAAGATTTTTCCTTTGAACCTCCTCCTCTAATCTTAGTCTTCCCTTGAGTTTCAAAAGACCTTGCTGGCATTGCAAGTTACCTTTGTTCACTTCTTCTTCAAGCCGTGAGAGCCTCCCATAAACTGTTTCTCTTCTTTTTTTTTGGATATCTCTTATAGTCTTATGAGTCCTGATCAGAATTTGTCGAGTCTTTTCCACCATGCTTCTCCAACACTTAGCCGGTTCACTATAGTAGGCAAAGGCCTCTGCCCATGCTGCAAAAATTTCTTGGTGGATAGAGAGGAGGGGAAACGATGTCTGGAAAGCATGTAAGCAAGGAGCTTTCCGGAGCATGGGAATCATTTTGAAAGAAAGAGTAATCGGGTAGTGGTCCGAGATAGTTAGGTCCATGTGTTGGGAAACCAAAGGACTGCCCCACTAGAGGATGGTGCTTTGGTTGATATAACATCTATCAAGTCTTGATTTCCTCAAAGAGTCCCCCAATTGGAGATTAGACAAGGAGAACCCCTTCATGTCTTTCACCTCGACCAGGTTGAGATGGAGCTTGATTTTGTCCCATATCTCTTTCTCCTGACCGTCAATAACTTTCCCCTTGTTATTCCATCGGTCCTCTAGAAACTCAACCATGTTGAAGTCCACACAAATCAGAACATTGTGCGAGAGGGAGTCGAGGGAAGCCCAAGTATCGATTCTATCCGCCACTACATTAGGGTCATAAATTGAGACCATAGTGAACTCATTAGGGGACCCGAAAGATGCAGCAATCCAACGATGATTCTGATCTTCACAAGTCGAGGTCAATCGGCTAGACAAGAAGTGACTAATACCAATCGCAACTCTCCCCGCCCCCTAGGGTGCACAGTGGAGAACCAAAGGTGGTTCTGAGAGATGCATTTAAGCTATTTTTGGAGATCCTCTGTGTCGATTTTAATCTCTTGCAAGCAGAGAAAGTCAGGGTTGAGACACTTGTCTTTGAACCACTGACCCATAATCGCCACTCTTGAGGGGTCAAACAAACCCTTGACATTTAGCGATGTGATTTTCATTAATGTTGGTGGCCCTCTTTGAGGGGAGGGACCTGATCTTTTTTTTTCTTGTGATCTTCTTTTTTCTTCCCAACTTCTTGAATTATGATTCTGCTCTTGAGGGGGCTCTTCCAAGGCATGCCTGATGGTTGCTTCCCTTTAAGCTTTGGCTTTTGTTGCGGTAAGCTTGGCATGCATACCAGAAGAGTAGGATCCAGGAAGCAGCTTACACTCTCTGGGTTGTCTTCACACTACAACAGATCGACCATATACCGAGGTTTTTAGTGAGGGAAATGAATGCGGCTATTTTTTTCGCGACGTGGTGTAGCGGTTGATATGTACATCGGTACTACATAGACGGTATGGGTGCCCGTATGAACTCGTCGGCATGGGTGTCGGTATAGGCATCGGTATTATCGACGCTCATACCGACGCCCATATCGACCTCGTTGCTAGGTGCACCGTCGCGTATACCGGCGCCTGCTGGGTGTACTGACGCTTTTTCTGATGACATTACTCGGAGTACCATCGCATATACCGACGACCATATCTAAAAAATTTTTTTTCGGCAGGGTGTGTTATCATTTGCTACAACAACATTACCATGATGTTGCTTAACAAAAGACAATACACTCTACCCAAAGAAAATCGAGTACATGTGATGTGTACTCTAATGTCAACATTAGAGTACACATTAGGGTGTGTTATCATTTGCTACAACAACATTACCATGATGTTGCTTAACAAAAGACAATACACTCTACCCAAAGAAAATCGAGTACATGTGATGTGTATGAAATATGATTTCATACAATAGAATATTATTGGACACAAAAGAGATAATCAGAATGAACCATGAACCATGTACAAAAGAAGTGATATATTTCATAAATGAAGCATGTACGAGTGTGGCAAACCACTGTCATATATGACGCTCTTTGAAAATGTGGCAAAGCAATGCATTGCCATATAAAAATCAAATACAAAATTTTAGTGTGCCACTGCTATACACATGCAAAGAACGTTCCACATCAATAGTCCTACAACAAAGAACATTAATGGAATGAGATAAATTCACATGAAATTACAAACAACAAGTAAAGACCAAGTTTATAAATCAATCACCTCATCACAAATGCTCCCATGAAACGACGGCACCGCGTACCTCCAAGTCCTCCAATAGTGCAATCAATCCATCATGATATCCGTAAGCCTCTTCCATTCGTGTTGGAGGACGCCCCATTGCCAGCTCCTGTAGCAAACATACAAAACATTAGAGGAACATACATGAGAAACTTAACACAAATAAATTCAATAAATGAAATGGTACTTACAAACTCATGACGCATCCTGTCATATCCGCCGCTGCCCAAATGTGACGGTCCAACCGTATCTAAACATATGGTTGTGGCATCTCGCTACTGGTGATATCGGTCAGGAGTTTACTGCTGCTCGTCACGAATCAGATCCCACTCCTCAGCATCTAACCATATAGGCTTTGGTAAACCTGCTTTGAAAGCATTACGAGCCTCTAATCTTCGATGGGACATAACCTCATGTGTAGTATGTAGAATCCACTTTGAATTGACAAGAGACTGTCCATCGGTTGGACGGAACTCTTGATAAATCGTTTGTGTGATATAATTCTTCAGATCTTTATCTTGTTCACTCCATTTCAGCATGATGGAGTGTCCAAACTCTATGGACCAAAGCTGTCGTATACGTGCACGCATTGCTTTGCCAACCGCATCCATCACCGGAGCTCCATCTCGAATACTATACACCTTGGAGTCATCATGGTCATGAGCACCACAAGGTGTACGTGGTGTTCCACGTGGTCTACTGCGTGGCGTACCTACATCTGAGGTATTCGTCCTAGGAGTAGAAGCGGGTGACACAACGTCTGTTGCACTGCCTCCAACACAGTCGGCTGCTCCACACCTACCTGTAGATCCACTCCTAGAACCTCCTTCTCTAGAGCGTGACCTCGAGCTACGAGACGGGCCAGAACCTGTATCGTGTTGAGGAGTCGAACACACATGTCTACTACTAGACCCAATAGGAGATGGCTGAAAAGATGGTCGTGGTGGAGTCACAATGCTAGGAGACATACCTCTTGCGAGAGTAGCACCACCCACAGGAGTGACATCGGCAGGAGTGACACCGATGGGAGTGACACCAACAGGAGTGAGGCAGGCAAGAGTAAGGCCGGCAGGAGTGAGGCCGTTAGGAGTGAGGCCAGGAGCAGTGCTAACACGAGCGATCCAATACTGTGATGCAGCAGCCATATACGTGGGAGGTACCTGAGAGATAAACTCTAAAAACTACTCCTCTGTCATGGAATGAGGAGTGACTGGAGGACTGTCTCCCATCGTGCTATGTAACAAAAGAACTCAAATAATTAGCATATGATAATAAAGGTAATTTAGAGAATAAATAGAAAAAAAAACAAAAATTAGTACGTACAAGTGTTTTATTAAAAAATCCTCTAATCTAGCATCCTCTTGAAGATCTGATGCATCGAGAATATCTATCTCTATATTGATGGCTTCTAAATTGCTTGCTATGCTGGTTTCTTCCTGATCATCATCTATTGCTTCGTCTTCTCGAACAATGACCTCTTCTTCAATGACCTCCTCTTCTCAAACAATGATTTCACTTAGTAATTGCCCACAACTCTGGCATACGACCCCGCTCTTCTAAGTCCTCCCTTTGTGCTTTGCTTTCTTTCTTTATGATCAGAGTTTTTCGAAGAATCTCTCCCACAGTCTTAAAAATATGGATCGGGTCTACCAAATGATTGATCAACAATTCACTCCAATGGACAACCGCTTCATGCCAGTGATTGGATTTTTTGAATCCCACAGTTGTTTCTAATCGCTAGCTTTCATTTGGCGTTGCGCTTGTCGACCAATTTGTCCTTCACGTAAAACATGTCCATCAGGCAAATATCTATGGTGTCCTTCATAGACAGTTTTATGTAGTTCTTTGGAATAGCATGCTTCGAGTCGTGGTCCGCATAAGGGACAAGCATGGTAACCCGAAATCGATAAACCTGAACACTCACCATAACCAGGCCAATCATGCATCATCCACATAAGTACCTTACACTCGCACGTCTCGTCTTCTTATAGGTTGAGACATGTCACACACAGTAATCCTATCCCATAAAATGCGCAGTCCTTCCACAAGTGGTGCAAGATATACATCCATGTTTTTTACCTTATACTTATCTGGTACAATAAGAGCTAATAATAAATGACCTTTCTTTGTGGCCAGCCATGGTGGGATGTTATAATTGACCAAACATACAGGCTATGTGCTCCATGAAGAACTGCGTAAACCAAATGGATTCACTCCATCCATAGCTAGGCCTAGATGTATGGACCGAGGCTCACTAGCAAACTCTCGCCACTTACTATCTATGTGCTTCCAAGCATCAGAGTCAGCAGGCACTCGCATTACACCATCTGTAGACCTAGTCTTTGTATGCCATGACATTAACTCAGCTATAAATTTGCATCTAAACATGTTCTTAATTCGTGGAATGATAGGAAAGTGGCAAAGAACCTTTGCGGGGATTGCTTTGCTTACAAGGTCTTCTCTAAATCTATCTGCTCCACACTTTGGACATATGTGGAGATGCTCATATTCATTCCGAAAGAGAATGCAATCATTTGGATCAGCATGAATTTTAGTATAATCCATTCCAATGGACTGTAAAAGTTTTTTTGCATCCCCAGGTGTTGGAGGCATGTCATTGCCCTCTGGCAAAAATTGAGCTTTAAGAAGCCTGCAATAAGCAATTAAAACGATATTAGTAAATAAAGTTATTTTGACACAACAATGAAAGCCAATTTGTTCTCCACTTACCTGAACAATTCAGTGACACTACTATCTGACCATCCATTAATGGATTGCAGATTGAGCATCATGAGTGATGCACGTAATAGATATCTTTGCTCCATTGTAAAGTGGTAAACAAGCTAGTCTTCGCATGTTTTCATATTCTTCATCAACTTCTGATCATGGAAATTCTGTTGTGTGCATGAAACTCTTGACATCTTCACCACCATTATGATCTTCGTCCATCTCATAAAATGCTTAGAGCATCTCTTCCATATGTTCATTCCCTGTAATATTATTAGTAATTGCTTGTACGTCTAAGTCCTTCTTTGTTCTCTTTTGTCCACGAGAGGTTATCGGTGCAATGTCGTTTGGGTCCATCTGCTCATCTTGGGGACCATGCGAATGGTAGCGTAGGTTTTCTAGTCGACTCCTATCAAAGGATCCATACTCTCTAACATGTGCAGTACAAATCTGTCGTTTCCGATAAATTTGATACTTGCACTGAGTGCAAGGACATGCCATTCTCTCCTCCGGATCCAAAGAACCCATCTGCTACAATATGGACATTCTAGATCATTTGTTTGTTTTATTAAACCTAAAAATCTTACTATTAAAGACTTAAACTTGAAATACTAAAACCTAAATATTTAAACACCTAAAGAAACCTAAAATCCTAATCTATGTAATTATCCTATTTTATCTATATATTCAGAATTTTTTTTTTATTAATTCTATTTTTATATATTTAATAAAATTATTTAAAACACAAGTACTTTTTATATTTATTTATCTATATAATTATCCTATTATATATATATATATATATATATATATATATATATATATATATATATATATATATATATTCCTTAAACCCTAAAACCCTAAAACCTTGATCCTTATCCTAAAAACCTAAAACCCATTTATATATATATATATTTATTTATATATTTATATTTTTTCTTAATTAATCCTTTTTTTATATATTTATTTATATATATTTAATTATATTTATTTGATTATATATATTTAATTCAATTATTTAAAACACTAGTACTTTTTATAATTATTTATCTATATAATTATCCTATTATATATATATATATATATATATATATATATATATATATATATATATATATATATATATATATATATATATATATATATATATATATATATATATATATATATATATATATATATATATATATATATATATATATATATATATATATTTATTTATTTATTTATTTATTTATTTATTTATTTATTTATGCAGATTTTTTCTTTAATTTTTTTCTATATTTTCTCTTTATATAAATTTAATTGACTTATATGTATGCCTAAACCCTAAAACCCTTATCCTAATGCTAAAATCCTAAAACCATAATCCTAAAACCACAATCCTAAAACCCTAATCCTAATCTTAAAAAGCTAAAATCCTATTTTATATATATATTTATTTATATATTCAGATTTTTTCTTAATTAATCCTATTTTTATAGATTTAATTATATATATTTAATTAAATTATTTAAAACACTAGTACTTTTTATATTTATTTATGTATATAATTATCCTATTATATATATATATATATATATATATATATATATATATATATATATATATATATATATATATATATATATATATATATATATATATATATATATATATATATATATATATATATATATATATATATATATTCAAATTTTTTCCTTAAACCCTAAAATCCTAAAACCCTAATCATAATCCTAAAAACCTAAAACCCTATTTTATATATATATATATATTTATTTATATATTCAGATTTTTTCTTAATTAATCCTATTTTTATATATTTAATTATATATATTTAATTAAATTATTTAAAACACTAGTACGTTTTGTATTTATTTATCTATATAATTATCCTACTATATATATATTTATTTATTTATTTATTCAAATTTTTTCCTTAAACCCTAAAACCCTAATCCTAATCCTAGAAACCTAAAACCCTATTTTGTATATATATTTATTTATATATTCAGATTTTGCTTTAATTTTTTTCTATATTTTCTGTTTATATAAATTTAATTGACTTATATGTATGCCTAAACCCTAAAACCCTAATCTGAATCCTAAAAACCTAAAACCATAATCCTTAAACCCTAGTCCTAATCCTAAAAACCTAAAGCCCTATTTTATATATATATTTATTTATATATTCAGATTTTTTCTTTAATTAATCCTATTTTTATGTATTTATTTATATATATTTAATTAAATTAATTAAACACTAGATCTTTTTATATTTATTTATTTATATAATTATCCTATTATATATATATATATATATATATATATATATATATATATATATATATATATATATATATATATATATATATATATATATATATATATATATATATATATATATATATATATATATATATATATATATATATATATGTATGTATATATTCAGGTTTTTTCTCTTTATATATATTTAATTTACTTATATGTATGCCTAAACCCTAAAATCGTAATCTTAAAGATCTAGACCTAAAATATGTATATTTCTGTATGCATGTGTATATACATGTATATATGTATTATATGTGTATGTGTATGTGTGTATATATGTTACTAAAACCCTAATCTTAAAGATCTAGACCTAAAATATGTATATTTCTGTATGCATGTTTATATACATGTATATATGTATTATATGTGTATGTGTATGTGTGTATATATGTTATGTAGGTGTTAAAACCCTAAACCCTAATAAGAAAGACTGGGACTTAAACCTAAAATACTAAAACCTAAATACTTAAACACCTATAAAAATCTAAAGCCCTAATCCTAAAACCCTAATCCTCTAATATAAATATGTTTATTTATATATTCGGACTTTTTTCTATATTTTTTCTTAATATAAATGTAATTGAGTTATATGTATGCATAAACCCTAAAACCCTAATCTTAAATATCTAGACCTAAAATATGTATATTTCTGTACGCAGGTGTATATGCATGTATATATGTATTATATGTGTATGTGTATGTATGTCTAAATAGTGTAAGAACCCTAAATCTTCAAAATCAAAATTTTATATATTTAATTAAAACACTAGCTTATCTGTGTGTATATGTGTGTGTGTATGTGTATGTATGCATATGTGTATATATGTGTGTGTATGTATGTGTGTATGTGTAGAGGAGGTACTGGGGTGTTCACTTTTATCAAGAGTAGAGAATAAATATGTCCAGTACGTCGCCTACTCAAGGGGGGTTCTCTTTAGGGAAGTATACCCTTTAACATTTCTGTGAGCAGGCAGAGGTAAATAATTGCACAGAGTCGTACATACTCCAGAAAAACATCAACAACAAAGGACCAAAGAAGACCATCCACTTCTTGATTCAAATAAGATGAGAATACCTTTCAAGATCTGCTCAATGTCTACCTTATGAGTGTCTTCTTGCAAACTTGTTGGTTGGCCCCTTAGAGAAGTAGCCATCTTTTCATAAGCTCCTTCAATTTCTGCTTGGTCCTTCCATCCAGACTTCTTTTCTTCCTCTTTATCCTGAAATCCTTGTTGTTCCTCTCTATGGATTGCTGCTGCTTGCCTAGCTCTGGTCATCATGGGCATTGCAGAGGATGAAACGGCATAAGACTAAGCGGTCATACCTTCTTCTTGTGGAGAAACCGCAATCATGTGGATTGGAGCAAGACGACTTCTTGGGCAGTCTTTGGTATAATGATCCTTGGCCTCTGGACAATGTTGACAAGGAGGTGCATCTTCTGGAAGGGAACACCTATTTTGCATGTGGCCATACTCACCACAACGATAGCGTATCAAAGGTCTATTATATTTAGGCTTTGCAGGCCGATTCTCCTCTCTATTAGATGTATTTGAAGTACTAGCATAGTATGAATCCAAAGTTTGAGGGTTACCTCTTTGCTGTATACCCTTGAGGTAGTAGCAATCTCTAGCTTCATGACCATCATTTTCACAAAATTGATAGCTTACCTTGTTAGGGCAATTAGCATTGGAATGTCCATTGTTGTTATAGATTGTACACCAAATTTGTCTCCTTATATCCTGAGTGGTCTTCAAATCTTCTAACTCACGAAGAAGTTGGGCTACTTCATCATCAGTGCGACGCAGTGGTGGCAAGACCTTCTCTTCTTGTTGATTCTGTTGCATTTTCAATGCCTCCAGTTCCCTCCTTAGTTGCCCAATAGGATCCAGGTCTGCAGCATAATTTCTTTGTGTATCCTCTTCAAAATGTTGCCTTGCTTCTTCTATGCGTGATGCCGCTGCAACGAAATCATTGAGGGTTGCATCCAATCTAAGAGACTCACGGAGCTTCTGCTGAGATGACCTGGGCAGAGCTTTTTCTATCCATTTTTTAACCAAAAAGTCACCTCGAGCATGTGGCAAACGTGTAACAAGTGCTTTTTTTCTAGTGTGAAGTTCATGAAAGGATTCACCTGATCTTAGCTTCAAGTTCTCTAGCTGATCTAGAGCTCTTTCTGAGGAATCACTTGGTCGGAATGTCTGTGAGAACGCCGCCTTCAGAGCCTCCCATGTAGTGAAATGTCCATCTGCATATTGACTATACCATTTGTCTACAAGACCCTCCAATGTTGATGGGAAGAGTGCCAGCATTGCATCCTCTCTATTTTGCAGACCTCGTCCACGGCATAAAGAGATGAATCTCCTCACATGATCATCAGCATCCTCATAAGCTTGTCCCTTGAAGGTAGGGAATTTAATGTTTAATCTGGAGAGTAAATGAGAGAGATCCTCCATTTGTACTGGTGTTTCTTCGGACGTATCTGAGGAGAAGTCTAAGGTTCTCCTATACCTCTCTTTTGACGATGGTGGCACACCCAAATCAATAGATAAATTTAGGGAGGGTAGAGGGGAGGTAGACTCACTAGTCGTGGTTATGGCTAACTTGTTAAGGCTCCTCCGAACCTGAAGAGACTCCTTATCTGCTCGTGTATGGGTCATGTACCTACTTGCAAATGCGATAGGTCAAAAATACCTCTCACAGAAATGCAAAGGTCCCACCAGGCGTGCCAAACTGTAGAGGATGTACTGGGGTGTTCACTTTTATCAAGAGTAGAGAATAAATACGTCTAGTACGTCGCCTACTCAAGGGGGGTTCTCTTTAGGGAAGTATACCCTTTAACATTTCTGTGAGCAGGCAGAGGTAAATAATTGCACAGAGTCGAACATACTCAAGAGAAACATC
>CM035415.1:27440149-27447649 GCA_020310875.1 Ceratopteris richardii
CGTACGTCATTAGCAAGCTTTTCTTAAATAGGCACAGACACTTTCGAGAGCTCTACATAATGCATCTACTTTGTTGCAAAGAGTGCCCCAGGAGTACCAATTCGATGTGTGCTATGAATCACCTTGATGTTAATGTGAGGGCCAATAGAAAAGGGATTTTAAATTCGGTCAAATGAAAAAAAAGGGAATTGAATCTTACAACCTACTTCTCCTATTTTGGTGGAAATTTGAAAGAATAGATGCATTCACCTTGGAGATTCTTTGTATCCCCCACGTATAAGGGTTAACGAATACGAATTCATCCTTGATGATGATAAAAAAGGTCCTTGACATAAGTTATATAGTAAAACACGGAATTTAATCTTCTTTTTTAGTGTAGCAAAAGTATGCTTTAGAAAAGGGGACTTTATTTCGAATTCACTCTTTTTATTTTGTCATGTTAACAAAAGTCGTTTAAGAAATGAGATCTTGTTGTAAACCTAATTAACTTCTTCCATACCTGAAAAGTTGATGACATCTTCAAGAAATATATGCGTTCCTTGGATCTAATAGTTCATAATTCTACTACTTTATATGAATAATTCGCAAGCTGACACAAGCTACGTCAAAAGACAAAGAGAAAATAACATCTTGAGAGAAGCATAAAACACAAATAAACATAATAACGAAACATAGAATTTTACTCATATTTAGCACTTTGGCCAATCTCTTTGAGCTTGTTATCTTTAATTTTGAAAGCTCTCTCCCTCTCTCATGGTAAGAGATAAGGGGGTGTAGCGATGCCCCCAATTGGAGAAAAAGGAATGGAAAGTATTTTTTATGTGATGCCTTGAAAAGAAAGTGCCACACACATAAACAAAGGGAATTGTTGGAGAAGCAAGGTTGACCATCACTTATAGAGTGTTCCCTAAGTAGCAGTGCTACTAGCATCACACATCAAGGATGCTGACATATTGCTTGCGACACAAAAGCCTCACATAAGTGACACTATCAATAAGATGAAAAATTTTGATTTCTCCGAACACATTTCTGCTGAGATTCATTCAAACACATAAGAAGAGCATAGAGAGAGAGAGAGACAAGGAGTGTGTGAGATAGAGAGGTATGTATACACACATACACATACTTGCATACATAAACACACATGCATACATGCATACACACACATACACATACATATACATATGCGTACACACACATGCAAACACATACATACACATATACACACATACTATCACATACACACATATACATATAAATGCATACACAAATATAGACACATACACATACACACACATATACATACACACACATATACATACACACACATACACACATATACACACATATACACACATATACACACATATACACACACATACACTCACATACACACATCTACATACATAAACATATAGATACATGCACATAGACACACATACACACATACATACAAACATGCATAAACACATACACACATAAGCACATACACACATACACATACACACATATATACATACACACACTCAGACATACACACTCGACACATATACACACACTCATATACACACACATACACTCACGAACATATACATACACACATATAGATACATGTACATACACACACATATATACAAATACATGTATACATACACACACACATAGACATGCATTCACATACATAACACACACACACATACACACATATACACACCCATTCATATACATAACACACACACATACACATACACACATATACACACACATACACATACACATGCCCATGCACATACACACACATATGCTTACACATACACATACACATACACATACACATACACATACACATACACATACACATACACACACACGTACATGTATGCACATAAACAGACATATACATATACATACACATACACACATACAAATAGGTACAACCATATACATACATACACATACATTCATACACACATACACATAAACAAACACAAATATACACTTTTTTACACATAAGCATACATATAATCATACACATATACACAGATATACATAGATACACATCGATACACATAGATACACATACATGCATACACACATACACGCATACACATGCATACACACATATACATACACATACACATACACATACACATACACATACACACATGCATACACATACACATACACATAAACACATATATACATGCACATACACATACACACACATAACCACATACACATGCATACACACATGCACACACATACACATACATGCATACACACATACCCATGCATAGACACCTACACATACACATACACATGCACACATGCACATACATGCATACACAAATACACACATAAACACATAACACATACACACACATACACACAAATAAATAACACACACACACACATACACACACATACACAAAAAACACATACACACACATACACACACACACATACATGCACACACATACACATATAAACACACATACACACACATACATACACACACATATGCATACACAGACATATACATACACACACATACACACATATACACATACATATATATTCATAAAAGATACACATACACATACACACACATACACATACATACACATATACAAACTAATACACATACATACACATATACAAACTAATACACATACATGCATACAAAAATACACACATACACATGCATACATAGATACATTCAGATATGCATACACAAATATATATACACGTACACATGCACATACAGACACATACCACATACACATACATATGCATACACATATGCATACATAGACATACACCCTTAAACACATGTACACACACATGCGCACACATATACATACATGCATACCACACATACACATACACATACACGCATAGACATACACGCATACCACACATACACATAGACAGGTACACATACATGCATATACATAGAAGAACGTACACACACATACACATACACATACAAATACAAACATACATAACACAAACACACATTCACATACACAGATAAACACACATACACACACATACATAACACACACATGTACATAGATATACACACACATTCACATAAACACATACATACACATATGTATACACACATACACACACACATGCACACACTTATACATACACATACACATACACATACACATACACATACACATACACATATGCAAACATACACACACATACATAACACACACACACACATACACAAACATAAACACACATCCACATACGGACACATATACCCATACATATGCACAAATACAATTACATACACACACATAGACACATACAAATACAGATGAATACACACATATACATATACATATACATATACATACACATGCACACACACCTATACACATCTACATAGACATATACATACATACACACATACAAATATAGATGAATACATACATATAACAAGTCCTAACAAACAAAAACTATATAAGTAGATGAGAAATGATCAATCAAGAAACAAGAAAAATTGTGTCTTATTCTTCAAAACACTTTAGATTAGTATCCATATATGTCAAAAATCAACTGAAAACATTTGACTTTTTGATGCTCTTAGACAAATTTCAAACCCAAAACCTGCCAAACATTTCGGCCAAAAAACATTAAAATTTCCAAAATATATATGAAAAATGTAAAAGAGATTATAAATTTCGTATAGAAGATAAAGATTGAAACTTGTATTCAGGAGCTCATCTTGATTGATTTGAATCAAAAATTGAGAGCCATTCCCTTTGTAGTATAAGGAGTGAAAATGTATACATCAAAACATGCCTCTACATAATAATGAAGATAGGTTGTGCTCTCTATGATGGATTTTGCCTCTAAATATTCACGTCCAAAACATGAGTCTAGATAATGATGAAGATGGATTGTGCCCATTACGATGGACTCTACTAGTGAACAATCATGTCCTAACATTATGATGGAGAATGATAATGAGCTATGATTTAAGTACTCATTATTACTTATAAATATGATCTACGATATGATGTTTAATCTTATATGTTAATTTAATGATGGATGACCATGATGGATGTCCATGAAGAAAAAACAAAGATTGTATCATTAAAAATATTATTTTATATATTTCTTTCCCCATGTATGGAATAACTTAGATCATGCCTTACATTTATAGCTATCATTTTCAAGATTTCATCTCTCTTATCTAGATATGTATCTCTTGATCTATCTATCATATCTCTTATCTATCTATCACTTAATCTTACATAGAACTATAATTAACAAGGTTTCATATGCATCTACCTATCTATTTATACATATATTTGAATTCGAGTATATATATCATCTATGGATTTAAATATTTACCTCTTTCAAGGTTCTATATCTCTTATCTATCTATATATGTAAATACATATCCAACTATATATCTATCTATACTTACACATTTATCTATTTCTATACCTATTTCCATATTAAGCCAGCCACTCTTGAATTATTGATCTCTTGATGATAAGTTGCAAATTATCTTTCTTAGAATCCATATATATATATATATATATATATATATATATATATATATATATATATATATATATATATATATATATATATATATATACATATATATATATATATATATATATATATATATATATATATATATATATATATATATATACATATATATATATATATATATATATATATATATATATATATATATATATATATATATATATATATATATATATATATATATATATATATATACATACACACACATACAATTACACACATATATATACATAGAGACATACACATACATATACACATATGCAAAGACCTACACATACATACACACATATGCATGCATTCATACACATAGAGATGCGCATACACACATACACACATACACATACATTCATACACACATACACATATACATGCATTCACACAAATACACATACATACACAAATACACACATACACAAACATACACATGCATGCACACATACATACACATGTATATACACCTACAAACACATGTATATACACATACACACATATACACATACATATATACATACACAAACACATTCATCAAAACATACAAACATACACACACATAAACATACATGCATACACATACATATGCATACACACATACACACACATACAAATACACATAAAAACACATACACACATACACATACACACATATACATAAACATACACATGCACACACACATATACATACATATACACATACACATACAAATGAATACACACATATACATATAACAAGTCCTACCAAACGAGAACTATATAAATAGATGAGAAATGATCAATCAAGAAACAAGAAAATTGTGTCTTATTTTCCAAAACACTTTGGACTAGTATATATATATATGTCAAAAATCAACTGAAAACATCTAATTTTTTGACGCTCTTAGAGAATTTTCAAACCCAAAATGTGCTGAAAATTTTGACCAAAAAACATTGAAATTTCCAAAATCCATATGAAAAATGTAAAAGAGAGTATAAAATTCATATAGAAGAGAAATATTGAAACTTGTATTCAAAGGAGGATCTTGGATAGTGAATCAGATGTGCTTCAAAACATGATTTCATCATGCGAACTACTAATTTGGAGCATTTGTGTAAGGATAAAAAAAATCATAGATTCTCAAATCAAGACACAAATTTCTCCATCTATTTCTACCGCCGTCATTTGATGCATTTGTTTTAGTTTCCCACTATTGCAGGCTCTCTTCATCTTCTTCTCCTCCTTCTTCTTCGATACAAGCAAGAGCCTTATCCTCATCCATGTACATACGAGGTTCCAGAGGACCAAGCACATATCTTTTTGTTTGCCTATGATTAGCTTTCTCACAAAGATGCGGAAGCTTTTCTTTTATCATATTGATGGTTGCTTTCCTAAAGGGCCTTTTTTTGTTAAGGAAAAAGCCTAAATAAGAATAGTTTCTTCATCTGTTTGAAGTGTGGAGGTACGTCAAATATTCTTTTCCCTTTTTGAGCCTATTCTTTCGATGTCACATGTCCTTTCTAAAATGTACTTCCCTCTGAAAGCGTTAGTACTTTTGGAATAATACCAATGGACTATCAAAGAAGATATTTTTTCTTGATGGATATCCTTAATGACATCTAAAAACTTTCACAATCGAGAAGGGTTTGGAAGATTCATCACCCTCATCAAGGACTACAAAAAGCGTTCCAACATTTATTTTTTTCAAATTTCCATGCCATCATACTTCATTCTATTTTCGCATCCTTGGACCTACATAAATATTTCTTTCTTGTGGATGTATACAGCATTGAAGTGTATCAAGATTACGTGCTTGGTCCACATTCATTAATCTTTGTGTTTTTAATCCCATGTGAATGGAATGTCAATTTGAAAATTTTCTGCAATGTTATTGTGTATAATCTTTTCTTAATGGTTTAAAAAATCATCGTACCAAGATACATTTTGATTCCCAACATATTTCTTTGCACGCTCAATCCATCTCTTATTTTGCATAACTACATGCATCCACCTTTTTCATTGCTAAACCATGTTTCCACGTCTTTCCATATTGCTCTTGTCTTCATATGTTCATTGTTGTGCACCATAAAGAGTCAACTTAGGAAAATGCAATGAAAAATTGCATCCATCCTTAGGCTCTCATCCATGCGAAGCTGCATACTACTTTGGAAATAAAAGAGTTAAATCATCATGCATCCTCATAAAGAGTGCATGGTTGAAACCAATATTGTGCAATGGATCCAAAACCTTAGTACTATTATCACGACCTATTGAGAAAAACTGATAGAACTCATAAATTTGTGTAAGATGTTGAAATTCAAGTTTTTTAGTACATGGTTTAGAAATGAACAGAAATAATAATATTGGAAGAGAAAAAGCATTATGGAATGCTAATGGCTTGGAGATTGTACTGATCATTTGATCAAAGTGATCATGAGTATGCCCAAATAAACGAAAATTTACCTTAACCTTTTGAAACATTTAACCTTTTGAAACACTTGACTACCAACAAGCATGCATAAATATCCAAAGACTGTCGATTTTTTATTCTCTTTCAATATTATCAAGCTAAAAAATCAAATTTGGTGGAAAATGAGCCTCCATGATCGCAGAATTTATGAATCACAATGATAGTAAGATTTGGATCATTATGCACATTTGGATATGCAAAGAAAAGCTTAGAGCTTACATTTCCATTGCATACCAAAGCAACAACCAAATGCATCTGCACAAGTACTTCACCTCCAATATCCTTATGAATGTGAGAAAAATTGTGCACACATCTTCTTTTGATCCATACCATCAATAAAATAATACATATAATGCTTTGTATTTCTAAGTGCTTCAACTAGATGATGAATCACTTTCTTTCTTTCTCATGCTTGACTTTCACGATGGTTCTTGAGAAGAATTTTAAAATTATCTTTCTCTAGTAGTGT
>CM035415.1:27452649-27455149 GCA_020310875.1 Ceratopteris richardii
ACGTTTGCCATGTTTTTCAAAGTGGCACTTATTGAACACTAAGCCATCCTAACTTTATGAGAAATCATCACATTGTTAAATTCTTCTTTGCATAATCACGTAAAAGGTTGATATTGCACATACTTCTCATTTTTACTTTCTATCTCTTCTCCAAAGACATGAAATACTTTTCGATGTAGACATAACTTCAAAACTCAAACTAAAATAGTAAATCATACAACTCATTGGATGATGCCACCAATAGATCCTCTACTTGGATTTCCATAACATGTATCATAAAATGAGATCTTCACTAATAATCCCTTGTTGAATCTTATTTATTCTTGGATTCCCTAAGCACTTCTCAATTTTAAATGCATCTCTACAACATTGGAACCCTTGACTAAAGATGTGTAAATCAAATATTATCCTCAATCATTAGCATGTGAGCACCAACGTATATATCTTGCCTCTCACTATATAAATTGAGGAGTTTCGCTCTTAGGTGCCTTAAATTCTTTGTTGCTAATTTATAGAAACATTTCAAATCGCAAAAATGCTTCTCAATATCCAATGGAAACTTGTTTATTTGAAATTCCGAATTGAACTCTTCTTTGTCTTACTTCATCAGGCCTTCCCTTAAAAGTGATGGTCATGCTTTGTCTACTCTCTATCTCTCTCTCTCTAATGACCATTTCCTCCACATGTAGTTGAATTAAAAGAGATATCAATAGGTTGATTAAAATCAACATTGATAGGATGAGCATTGTTGCTAGAATGAGGATTTTTGCATTGAGAATCTAACTCAAATAACTCAGTTGAGAACACAAAATCATTGAAACATTCTAAGCCATTGACATCTTTCATGAAGGGATCAACAAAAAGCAATGAATTGGAAGGTCTATCACATCACTACAGGCAAGGGATGTCTCCACATGTACGGAAAAGAGGGATCTTGATTGATTTAAATGAGAAATGGAGAGATAAGGAGTGAAAATGTATACATCAAAACATGCCTCTAGATAATAATGAAGATGGGTTGTGCCCTCTATGACGGATTGTGACTCTAAATATTCATGTCCAAAACATGAGTCTAGCTAATGATGAAGATGGATTGTGCCCATTATGACGGAATGTACTAGTGAACAATCGCTACCTGACATTATGATCGAGAATGATAATGGTCTATGATTTGAGTACTCATTATTACTTATAATTATGATCTATGATATGATGTTTAATCTTATATGTTGATTTAATGATTGATGACCATGATGGATGTCCAAGAAGAAAAAACAGAGATTGTATCATTGGAAATATTACTTTATGTATTTCTTTCCCCATGTATAGAATTTAAATAACTTAGTTCATGTCTTACATTTATAGCTATCATTTTCAAGGTTTCATCTCTCTTATCTAGATATGTATCTCTTGATCTATCTATCATATCTCTTATCTATCTATCACTTAATCTTACATAGAACTATCATTTACAAGGATTCATATCCATCTATTTATCTATCTATACTTATATTTAAATTCCAGTATATATATCGTATATGGATTTAAATATTTACCTCTTACAAGGTTCTATATCTCTTATCTATCTATATATGTAAATACATATCCAACTATATATGTATCTATACTTACACATTTATCTATTTCTATACCTACTTTCATAGTAAGCCAGCCACTTCCGAATTATTGATCTCTCGATGATAAGTGGAAAACTATCTTTCTCAGAATCCATATATATATATATATATATATATATATATATATATATATATATATATATATATATATATATATATATATATATATATATATATATATATATATATATATATATATATATATATTCCATCTCTCTAGTAACTCTTTATTAGCCATATTAAGTACCAACTAACAAGCTCTAGAAAATAACACTATCCATGTGCTGATTGACAAATAAACTCACACAAGTGGGTAGATAGAAATAGATTGATTATGTTCATTCCTATAAACTTCCTCAAACAATCCAAAATACAATATATGGCATCCCAAAACAAGAGGGAAAAAGAGCTTTTATTTCTCACAAATTAAGGGAAAAGGTTTGCGAGTTTTTTTTCCATTAACTTTGTTTACAAAATCACAAGGAAAAGTCAGAGTTTTTCGTGATCTTCAATCTCAATTGGTGGTTTAGGAGAGGTTTGTTCCTCCTCAATGGTAATACTTGATATGAATCCATGATAGATATATGGAATGTATTCTTATGATACTTGACAATTTGAGCTTGGGGACGACTTTCTAAGTATGGTGCTATTTCAAAATCCCATGGGGTCAATGTCACACATCACCTTTGTGAGAGAAGTTGATGCTAGGTCAACAATGTAATGGGTCACTCATCACGGGGAAATAGAATTGTGAAGCCCATTGAGGAAGAGGTAATGAGGAAGGATAAGTCGAGCGAGCTTGAAGGTTTAAGGAAGGACAAGCTCCTATGAGATATGAAGAACCAAGAGTGGTTCCTCTGATA
>CM035415.1:27460149-27565149 GCA_020310875.1 Ceratopteris richardii
ATAAGTCCCTCTACTCATCAGAGATTGGTTCATTGCATAAGTATATATAACCAATCCGTTAAACAAATATTTGTATTCTCATTACTTTCAAGATTTCTTCTATATCTTTTCTTAATCCATTTTCTACTTCAAAGATTTTGAAGTTTTTGTTCATACTCAATAACAGATGCTTCATGGATTTGCTATTATACACAATAAAAGTAGAAATATCAGAGTTTCTTTGCATTGTAAATTGAAATGGAAATGTCTTTCTGATAATACATCATCTATCGATTTTGAAGAAGACTTGTTAGTCCATGCACATGGAGATTCTTCATCAACTCTTTCAAGGTATTCATTGAGATAATATTTGCACTCCTCAAGAATCCATGCCTTTCAACCTTAAGGCTAGGAAAATTTGTGGGATATCTCCATGGTGCAAACGATGCTACCGCTCCATCGAAGATGTTTCTCACATCTTCTTTACTTGTCTCAACTATAACAGGCTCGAGCAAATTGTTGAAAAGAAAATTAGACTTCAAAAACATATCAGTTGGAAGCAAGCTCTATTAGGAGAATGGATCGGTTGCTCCACGACTCTCTAGAACGCCAACAAAGGGGAGGTCCTATGAAAGATTTGGTGGGAAATATGTGCTTTTAACATTGGTGACTCCCCCCAAAGAGTGGTCGATTGAGAAATCAATGTTCCTCCTTGGCAAAAGGATTGCTAACTATAAGAAATCCCCCCCCCCCCCAATTCAGGCATCATCAAGTGCTGCTTTTGATCAACAATAAGCTTAAACCCATGTGGGCACCGCATGAGTGTGATGAGAGGGTGATTAACCTTCTTCGTAATTCCATGTAAACTCTCCCCCTGCTCTATGGTATTCCGGGGGTACCGTGGGCTCTAGTCTCCTTCTCTTGTAGTTTTCTTTTAATTAATTCAGGTCTTGGGGAGTAGGCTAAGGCCGAACTTCCTTCTTGTTTTTTTCTTTGTCACATATAACCCTATAACCCTTCAATATGCCCATAGATCGTTGGACCCAAAACTTCCAAGTGCTTAGAACTCCTACAATATCAATCTCATCCACAAAATGAATCAATAATGATCTTGGATATCAAGAGAGGATATTAGAAGCTCTTTCTCCGTTAGACATACTAGTACATTGCATTCATATTTCTTTTGTGGGATCAAGTTTTCTTTTCGATATCTTTTGATTTAATCTACCTTTTATCAATCACAAATTGAATTATAGATGAATTAATTTGTAAAAACATATCATAGAAGCTTACATATTGAAAATAAAAGCATGATTATTACCTTATAGGTGATCCAAGACTATAGAACACATCTCATACTCCTTTTGTATCATGTCCATTGCTAACAAGAGCTAGAATGTGCTCTATAAAGTAATGCCAATCATGTTTCTTGAACCCACATAAGCTCTTATCATAGAAAGTAAACATATTTTCAAAATATGATCCATATCATGTAGGTGTGTGAATTTACCTAAACCTGTTGTTGATAGTTTGCCTCTACATTATCATAAATACCCAAGGAGTAGGTTCATAGGATGTCCCATATCCATTTTTAACATAAACTAGCCATAACTATGGTTTTGAGTCTTGGATCCTTTAAATCATTTTTTGATATTGTTGTGTATTTTAATCCAAAAAGATGTTACCATAATGGAAAACCAATATTCTTGAATCTATGCATAGGATGAAGAAGATGACATATCTTTATCTCTCTCCAATACTCAAAAGAATACCATATTGACATATTCTCTCCTAGTGATGTTTTTCCCTTACCTCTAATCTTCACACTCTCATCATCTTCATCCTCACTCAAGATTTTGAATTGTGGATCTCTACGAGGCCCTTCTATCCATTGGAGATACAAATACATAGGTGTTATTGGTTTCAGACACCAACCTAATTGAATCTTTTGATTAAAATATAGATTTTGTTTTGTATTATTATGGATGATTGTTAGGAAAGAACCATCAATGTTGCAGATAAATATTTTTTTTTAATATTGTTAAAATAAATTGATCTCAACCAATCAACACACTTCAAAAAAATCTTATAACCCTTGGTAGATATTCTTGCTTTGCATGAAAACCATAAAACTCTAACTAGATTAACTCACATAAGAATGGATATATATTAAATAAAAACATTACATCATTACCTGAACAAAAGCCATATCCTAGAAAATCATGTGTAGTCCAAGCCAGGATTTGAGAAAGCATAATGTATCTTTGACCAATGGTTTTCGGTACTAAGATGGTGTTAATAGCTCTCAATAACTCTTGGTGACCATCGATGAGAGTAGCAAGATATACATTCATATCTTTAAATTGTCTCTCTTTTTTTTTTAAGAGGAAGTTGTGCATAGGCCTACTCCCCCTTGCATGAATTAATTAAAAGAAGAGTTGTATAAGTGAAGGGCCCATAGTGCCCATGGGATCATCCATATCGCATAGAGCAAGGGTAGATAAACAACTATATTGACACAAAGGAAATACAAGTTTAGACTTTAACTCTGATTTCATAACCTATTGATCAGCTTCCCATATCCCTCGTGAGAGGTCCATCTACTTTGAATCTTTTTTATCTCAAATACAAAAAATCTATGATGTCTAATACACAAGGAGTTATCTTTTTGTTCTCAAATACAAAAAATCTATGATGTCTAATACACAAGGAGTTATTATAGTTGGTGAATGTTCTTCCTAGAGGGCTTAAAGTTGTATGAACTCACAACTATTTTGGGTTGTTTCAAAGTTTCCTACATGTCTCTCTTTCCATATTCTCCATAAGTCCTCACCCCGTTTTGCAATCCATAGTGGATTAGAGCATCCAATGGCTTCTCCTAGAAGGGTTTCTTTCTACTTGAATCCACTATTTGGTGAAAGGATTTCTCTCATAGACTACACTATCACCGTGATCTTGGGGCATATGAAGAAGAGGTGCCTGATATCCTCTCGCTTGTTTGTACATTTTTTACACCATGGAGGAGTCCCATAAGTTTTGTTGGCTTCGACCTTAGTCCAAACTTCTCTATGAAGGATTTTCGACAAGAGAAGAAACTATTTGTTCTCAATTGGGGGGTGTGAGAGGTCATTGAATTTTATGCCCCATCTTCCTTTCGAAGAACTTCAACAGTTCTTGCTATTTAACTTCCAATATGTATCTCGAATCTTTTGGAAGACCGGGAATCGATCCATGATAAAGACATTTTTCCATTTTACACCTTGTATTTGTGGCGGATCCTTGGTCTTGGAGGACGGACGGACTTGAAGCATCCCATGCAAGCATACACGCTTGTAGAAGATACCAATCATCATAATGCATGCTCCACTATAGGTTGACTACATTGAATTCATTCAAATATCTTTTCCTTGCTTCCAGAGGTCTTTTCCATAGCTTATTTGGTCTTTGAATGTTTTCCATATTGATAGTGCTAATGCATTTTATTGAAAACCGCATTGAGTCTTGTTGTCTTACACATACGGCTTGCTTCCATTACTCATTTATCTTCAGATAGGGTTTCATCTTGCTCAAATTCTTCTAAAACAAACAGGCAAGCTACAAGCCTTTACGAGTACCAAAAACGAAGAGAAAACTAGGGCGATCAAATCATGCCCTTTGCATTTGGGTAGATCCGCAAGAGTAACCTCATTTTTTCCCTAAAACGTTTTAGTTGAGTTTACATAATGATTTTAAAGGGAGTTTTGTAGTGTCTATTTCTTGATTCTAATGCAATGCAAAAAAAATTCTAGACATTTCCAGAAAAGGGCGACACATCCAAAATAATTTTCTAGAAACATGCTGGTGTCCTAATGATTATCCTAACAGCCCTTTGATCTTGGTCTTGAGGAAGAGTGAGAGCGCGGATGTGACCCCAATCATTTTGATTACTAAGTGAAGAACTGAGTCCATTTGCATCATCCATAGAGAGAAAAGGCCCGAGCAAAAACAACGAGTTGACCATTGATGTGAATTTAAGGCTAAAAATTCCTTAAAGACTGGATACCATTTGTATGAACTTTCTTCTGCAACAAAGTTTCTTGAGATATTAAAGAATAAAATCCCCTCTATGTATAGTTAGCTTTGTCAAAATCAAGTTTGAGATATTTTATTTCGTTTTCAAATGTCTATCATGAATAAAAAAACCTTCCTTTGATGAAGCTTTTTCAATCCTTAAAAAGCCATGAATGAAGATGGTATGGTATGAGGTTATCAAGAACCTTATAAAAAAGCTGAAGCATGGTAGTAAGATACCAATTTTCTATCCTATTCTTGTTGTCTTTCTTGTGGATGAGCTTTATAAGCCCTTCATTCAAGCATATATGGAGACTACTAAAGCTGAAAGCCTCTCTTTAGATCATCCAAAGTAGGCCCAAGAGATCATCTTCAAAATCTTGGGATATCTCATTAGTGAGGCCACTAGGGCGGAGGGTTTTTCTTTAGGAAGCGCAATGATGGTATCTCTAATCTTTTTGTTAATAAGGAGCTATCAAGTTTGAGAGCAACGTCTTCTGAAAAATGTTTCCATCTGATTTTTTAGATAAGGGCCATTCAAGCATGCCTCTTATGAGAGAGCAAAGAGAACACTCCAAATCGTTGAGAGAAGTGCTTAACCCTTATTGTCCAAAGAACATTCCAAGTCGTTGAGAGAAGTGATAAACCATATCTTTGAGAGAATTCATTCATGACTATTCTGCTGCAAAGAACATTCATTACCATCATTGTTAATCATTACATTTCTATTGAAGGTTGTCCGGCTTGCCATCCTACCAGTATGTAAAACATAAATGAAGCTTCTTTCTCTTAATTTCCTCTTCATATCTAAATCTTCTTGTGATTTGAATAAAGCCCTTTTATTAGTGGGTTTTACCATGGCTAACTTCACTCTTTAGGTAAATAAGCTTTCTATAAAATGTTTTAATTTCTTTTTCTAAAGCTCGAGATCTTCGTTTGCGTTCTTGTGATTGAGGAAGGACTGAAAACTCTAGATTTAGTACACAATGGAATATATGTGCATTAATTGATTGAAATTTCTTTCATACGTGGATTATATTTAGGTATACTAAACTAAGCCTCAACTATTGAGAAGTAAAACCAAAACATCTTCAGATTTTTTCAATGGAAGTTAATCGAGGTTTATTGTGAAATGATTTTTTAAGTGTTTAGGAAAATATTGGATTCCATTTTGACAATCGAGGCACATTAATTTTTTTAATGTTTTATTTGACAAGCTAATAGACTAAACTTTTCTTTGGCTTCAATGAGTTATGTGCAATACTTTGATTACAAGAATTAATGGTTTAAAACAATTTGAAAATATATTGGGAATAAAATCAAGAGAATAAAAATCCCTCTTTCCTATTTTTTTGAACGATGAATAAAACTTTAAAGTTATTTACCCAAAAATTCTAGGTCCTAGTTTTCCCAAATGTCAAAGCTACAATAAGAGGTAACTTAACCTTATGTTAATTTTCTTAGCTTTCTAAGTATGAATCATGATTTAATATTTTATCAAAATTTGTATGGTTGCCGATTTGAATTATGCTCTTTTAATTATGATAATTGGGCATAAGTTGGATCCTTGAATATGGAGGATATGTTTTGAATACTTATGCAGTTCTCTTAGCTTCTTTTAGAAGTATCTCAATGAATGCTTTTTTTTTTAAATTATTTTTCAAAGGACCATCATTGATTAAATAATCTAAATTCTCTAGTGTGATGTTGGTTTAGAACAAAATATATTACTCATGAACATTATTGTCTTATGTTTTGAGTAAAACTATCTAGAGTAAAATATAAATTCTTCATTATTCCTATGCTTAGCAAGTACTTGATTTGTTTATTGATCTACCTTTTTTTTCGAAATGATGTTTGGAAATAGTTTACCCTCACAAACTTTAGTTAATAGAAAGAACAATTGTACAAATGAACGTGCATGGTACCCATGGGACCCCCCTTGGAATCCCACAAAGCAAGGGTTACTTAACAATTTCCAGAAAATATTACAAAGAGGGTTGATAACCCTTTTCTCCCCCTCATGGGGGACGCCCACTTGCATTTAATCTTGTTGTTGTTGGAAGTTGATAACTCAAGAAGTGATGACCAAAAATGTTTCATAGATTCAGGTTGCAGCAACCATATGACATGCCAAGGAGATTTCTTCACAAAGCTACAAGCTCCAAGTGGAAAAGGATATGTGGAGACCGGCGATGAAACTCAACACGCAATTGAGCATGTTGGAGATATCAAGCTTGGAGATAGAAAGGTATTGGCTGATGTTCTTCATGTTCCTACTATTGCAAAGAATTTGGTTTCAGTAGGACAAATGGTAGAGAAAGGATATCATGTTATCTTCAATGAAAAAGGCTGCTTTATAAAGAATCCAAAAGAAGGATTCAAGGTCATTGCTCAAGGAAGGAAAGAAGGTAGGATATTCACCTTGGACATTCAACAAGCACATGGAAAGGTGATGTATATTCAGTTTGGAAACAAGAGGATTGCTGAATTGATTTATAGCACAAAAGGTTTGGACATATCAACATTCCCAAGCTCAAGCACATGAGCAACCATGAAGTGGTAAGAGTCTTCCAAGATTCGATGATGTTGGACTACATGAGTTTTGTGAAGCATGCCAACTAGGAAAGCAAACTCGAAAACCATTCAAGAAGAGCAACTATGTGGCAAGGAATGTCCTCGACTTGATACACACCGATGTATGGGGACCATCACAACAACCATCAATGGCTGGTAATAGATATTTTGTCACTTTTATTGATGATCATTCAAGAAAAGTATGGATGTTTTGCATAAAACAAAAATCAGATGTGTTCTCCATGTTCAAGAGATTTAAAGTGTAGAAAAGGAAACTTGATGCTACATAAAGAATTTGAGGTCCGATGGAGGAGGAGAATATTTCTCCAAAGAATTTTCAGATTTTCTTTATGAAAATGGTATCAAGAGACAACTTACATGTAGGTACATGCCTCAACAAAATGGAATAGCTGAAAGGAAAAATTGACATATCACAGAAGTTGCAAGATGCATGCTCAACGAGATGAAGATGCCACTAAACTATTGGGCTGAAGCAACTAGTACGGCCGTTTATTTGATGAACAAGTGCACAACGGCTGGAGTGCATAATCTAACTCTGGAGGACGTTTATTCCAGTAAGAAACCTGACCTTACACATCTCAAAGTTTTTGGATGTGTGTGTTATGTTCACATCCCTCAAGAACTAAGGACAAAGATGGAGGCAAAGTTCGAAAAATGTATTTTTATTGGATATTCATCGGAGCAAAAGGGATATAGGTGCTACAATCCAGTGACAAAGGAGCTACGAGTCTCACGAGATGTGGTATTTGATGAGCTAAGACCATGGTTTGGAGACAAAGGGAAAGAGAAGATTCTTGAAGAAGATTATGAAGATGATGGAGGTGCTGTCCAAGAAGAATTTCAGCAAACAAGCACTCAAATGTCAGGTCCAGAAGCTTCTACATCACTTGAAGAAAGCTCAACATGGAAGGGGAGGCTAAGGAGTCATTCCTCATCACCAACATCAGCTTATGAAAGATCTAAAGCTGAAAGTTCTACCCAAAATAGTGATTCAAACGCAAATGAAGAAGAGTATGAAGAAGTGATCACACCAAAGGTAAAGTTGAACCGGTTGAAGAAGTAATGTTCAAAAGGAAATCAAAGGAGGTCTTCAAGAGCAAGGTATCCAATTGCAAGGCTGAGCTATGATAGTTTTATTGCAAAGCATTTTGCATATATGACACAAGTGGTCAAAGACAAAGAATCGGATGCATATGAAGAAGCATGTACACAAAAAGAATGGCAAGAAGCTATGCAAGAAGAGATGAAAGCTCTCAAGGACAATCACACATGGGACCTAATTCCAAAGGATGAAGGTATGAAGATTGTTCCAAATAAATGGGTGTTTAAAATAAAGAGAAATGCTGATGGTTCTCTAGCAAGGCATAAAGCTAGACTAGTAGCAAAAGGATTCAAGCAAACTCACGGCATCGACTATGAAGAGACTTTCAGCCCGATTGCAAAGATGGGAACGATTAGAACCTTGATTGGAGTGAGTGCAGCGAGGAGATGACCATTGTACCAACTTGACATAAAAAATGCTTTTCTCAATGGTGAACTTCAACAAGAGGTATACATGAGTCAACCGATTGGATTTGAAGATAGAAAGCATCTAGATTTTGTTTGTAGATTGAAGAAAGCTTTGTATGGGCTGAAGCAAGCACCACGTGCTTGGAATCAAAGATTGGTCGAGTACCTCACAAGGTGTGGGTATAGCCAAGTAATGCAGATCCCTCTCTCTACATGAAGAAAGAAGAAGGCAAGCAGGTATATATTTGCATATACGTTGATGATCTCATCATAACAGGAAGTAATGTTACAGGAATACAAAAGATCAAAAGGAAACTCGGTAAGGAGTTTAAAATTTCAGATCTTGGTGAGCTGAAATACTTTTTAGGCATTGAGATAGTCCATGGGAAAGATGGCATCTACTTGATGCAAAGAAAGTACTTGTTGGATGTTCTTTTCAGATTTGGAATGAGTGAATGCAAATCACTCACTCAACCTATGGACACAAATGTGAAGCTATGCTCAAATGATGGAGAGAAGTTACATGATGTAACTACATACAGGAGTATTATAGGTTCCTTGATCTATGCTATGATCACAAGACCAGATTTGTGTTATATTGTTGGAGTTCTTTCTCAATTTATGCAAGCTCCTACAAGTGAACATTTAAATTCAGCCAAACGAGTGCTAACATATGTGAAGCACACTGTCAATCATGCATTGTTTTATAGATATGATGAAGAATTGTAGGTAAAGGGCTTTAGTGATGCTGATTGGGCTGGTTCGAAGGAAGATAGAAGATCCACTTCAGGTTATGTGTTGATGATAGGTAGCAAACCTATCACATGGAGCTCAAAGAAGCAACCTACTGTTGCACTATCATCTACAGAAGTTGAATATAGAGGTTTAGCCTTTGCAACTTGTGAAGCTATGTGGATTAAGAAGCTCTTGGCTGATCTTGATGTGCAGGTGGAGACCATTCCAATTTATGATGACATGTCAAACATTCACTTGACAAACATTCCAATGTTTCATGCACGAAGCAAGCACATAGAAGTGCATTATCATTATGTTTGAGAAAAATTTTTGACCAAGGATGTGGATATAAAGTTCATTGGAACTAATGACCAGGTTGCAGACATGCTTACAAAGTCCCTAGATGCTTCTAAGCTAAAGAGGTTCAAGGACGACATCAACTTGCAGGATATGGCTGAAGGTGCAAGCTCACATGTGAGCTTGAGGGGGAGTGTTAGAAATAAAGAAGTAAGCTCGTATATATTTTTGCAAAAAGGATTTTCTTTCAAGTAGAAGGAAAATAAAAAAATGAAAAATAGAAACATTTACTTCAGCAAGTAGTGGAGGCCAAAACAGAATCATTCAAAAGAGAATCAAATCCAAAAAATTGAACTATAAGAGGAGTGGCTGTCCAAAGTAGTGGAGAAATGATGGAGAAGAGCTCTCAAACTCATCATGAGAGTTTTTGGTCACTTGGCTATAAAAGAGGCAAGGGAGGACACTCAAGAATAGAGGAAGAAGGCATGGAAGCCCCCTTGTAGCTAGTTCATTTGTTTTGAGTCATTTCGTTCAGTTCACTCTCATAGAGTATGTACAGCCACACACCCATTTCTGGGTAGTATACTTGTGAGAGTCATATCTCTCAATATATGTATCCAATTTTAGTGTTTAAACATTCTTTGGAAAGCTTATCTTGAGCACTTTCTCTTTCTAAAAACAGTTTTATGAAAATCTTTATGATCTGTGTTATTCAGTTTTTAGTGAAGCCTAGTTTTCAACCTAACTGAGTGGACAGGTAGCCTATTTTGTATCAACGAGTTTCCAACCCAAATCTACTCCAAATTGAGTGTTTTATAGATCATTTTAAAGCTATAGGTGTCTAGTTTAAGTGACCAAGGTTTCACGTTCATTGCGTTTTTGACTTGGTACGAGTTTTCATTTGAAGGTTCAGCTGTTGGCAAGAGTCTTGATCCTGAGAAGGTCTTCTACACTTTCCGCTGCGATTAGGAGAAGAATTCTCCAACAATCACGAGTAATAGTTTAAACTAAACTACCTTCTAAACTATGCAAATCCATCATCTAGCTCATACATAAGAATTTTTTGATAGTAAAATGCAATCTCCCCATTTCTGTGGTTTTTCATACTTTACCATTGGACTAAGTTCTAATGGAGGAGCATCTATTGGCACTAGTGCAAACTCTAAAATATTCTTTTCCCCGTAGTTTTCCGTGTGAAATGCAAAAAACATTCCCTTTGAGATTCAAATAATCACTAAGTACCCATCCTCCTAGTTGATGCTCACACATCATCCTCATGATGAAGCCTCAACTAAGAGTTTGGTATCCCAATAGGTTAGATATCTCCCTATCTCCTAGAAACCCTAGAAGAGTCATAAGTCTAATTGTAGTGTCACTAATGTCAATAACTAGATCTTCTCATCTAGTCAAAGACCATCACTCAAAATAAACATAAATACTTCCCTCTAGAGTCTCCATGTGAGACTCAATCTAACCATCATGATTATCTGATATCTCTTTCTTGTCTTTGATAGAAGAGTGCCACTCCTATATAGAAAAGCAAAATGAGAAAGTGAAACTCTCTCTATGTCTCTATATAATCTCTTCTAAGGAAAGGAGGTCTAGTAGTGGAATCTATTCCACTTTCCATTTCCCTTTGAAAGAGATTCTTTTAAATTCAATTTCTCTACTCATCCATAATTGAGAACATGCATAAAGGTTCTCCTTGTTTTTCCTTCTAGAATAGTGGAGAATCAAACTCCCATGTGAAGGAAAATTACAATGAAAAGTAGAGTAAATGAATTTGTTATGAAATGTAGACTAAGAGATGGTTTCTAAACACCTCTTCTCTCTGAAGGCAAAACATACCCGTTTCTTCTCATATGATTAAATCATGTTTTCCTTTCCTTTTTTCCCTCTCAAAGAACACGGACTAAAGTGAAACCTCTGAGCTAAAGTGAGATCTCTCCTCGATCTTTGAGCTGATTCCCACTTTCTCCTTTCCTTAAAAGAGAAACTTGTGAATTCATTTATCCTCTTTTCCATAGCTAATACATAATTTGTCATTATATAAAATTCTATAAAGATGGAGAACATATCTCCCATAACTAGTGAAGGTGTTTGTAGCGAAGAGTGGAGAAAATAAATTCCTTATAAGGGTCAAAGCCCTGTACTAAAATGGTCGACAATGATATGACATTATACCCTAAACACATGTGTATCCATAATAAAGAGCTATCTTTGTCGACCATCCTCTATGCATGGATCTATATGATCCAATCAACTTATGGAATTATCCTTCTTGAAAACAACAAAATGAGTATGTTATAGCAATGGTGATAAAATCACCCATCACATTCTCTTTTTGGAAGAATAAATCTTCTGTAAACTACGAAAGATAATTCCCAATCTTGAGGGGATGTCTACTAAGAGCTTTCCTATGATCTAGTGAGACATGATGCCATGAATGATAATTCCTTTTCTGCTTGGCCATAGAAGAAGGGTGCTCAAAGGTAAGTCGTTTCCACCATCCCATACCAGTGGAACCTTCTTCCAATTCATGGTGTCATAACTACAGTAAACCAAATATATATATATATATATATATATATATATATATATATATATATATATATATATATATATATATAATGGAACATACAGGTGGATTCCAATAAATCCCATATTCTAAACTCATATTGATGGACTGAAATGAGTCCTAATTCCTCGAACTAGTTTGTTTGGTTCTACTCAACATGTGACAATGGATATACCTTTCTTATTCCAAACTCACTTATTCCTAGGTACCAAGACAAGGTCTAAGTACCTCTTTGTAGATCCCAATATACATATATGTATTGGGTACCCCAACTATTCTTGACTAAGGGATCTATATTCTAAGCCATAGAGCTAGTGCTATACATGTGGCCTTCCTAATCATTAATCGAATCACATTAGCACCCATCAATGCTCTCTTATAAAACCCATCTGTGTGATCCCATCTAATTGGTTTCCTTAGTAATGTAGCAAAAATGGTTCACTACTTGCTCAAGTGATGTCCATGAGTGAAACTAATGACTCTTTCGGTATCCATCATGATACCTTATAGTCTCCTAATCATCATGTGAGACTCTTGTGAAGATGAGTAAATCTTCACTACATTGGAAATTATCATATATGTATCTCCTGTGCCTGTATGCAACTTCATATAACCTATAGTATTTCTTGTGCACATTCCAAATGGTGAAGTTATAGCTCCTTCCCCTTAGCAATCCTATGGTTTAAAATCCATAAGCATTATGTATAGGGATCCTATAACTACTAAAGTTTCCTTATCTAGAATACTATGATGGTCCTAAGTCCATCAAATACATGTTTACAAGCATCCTAACACCTAACTGATGTTTGTAGAAAAGGCATGTTACCATGCCATAACATTCTTACCTAAAGCTAAGTGCATATATAATGGCATGATGTGGGAAAAAATTGGACAGCATTTCCCCAAGGAAATGGAGTCCCAAATATTTTTAACCATAAACTCAATGGCACATAGGCCATGGAACAACATATGGCTTGGAAAGCCCATGGTATGCATGCCATAAACCCATACATAGACTACATAACCTACAAAAACATAAAATCAAATGCTAGCAACAATCTTTTTGTTGCATAACTATGTAATTCCTAGAACCATCTTTCCTGCAAACAATCAAAAATTGTACTCCTAATAGGTTGATCCATACCTTTAAAATTAAAGCAATGATCAAGTTTGATGTATGCATTCCAATCTATGCACGTACATATAGAACATGCCATAACATAAAGAAAAATGCCTGAAAATATAAACCATACGTCCCTGAATGGTTTGATATTGGAATTTCATGCACCTAATCCTTTTTGATGAACCTTGAGAGCTCTACACCTTCCTCTTCAGGTCCTAGAATAAACTTTGAAGTATCCAAAAACATCGGATCACTTTCCAAAACATAAAACATGGTCATATAATTACCAAAATAATGCAAATTTACCCACAAAATGAATTTATAATCCCTCTTTGGACTTTCAAAAACCTTTTTAGGACCTGATAATAATGATAAAATATGATATCTATCATTTTCAAGTATCTTCAAGTGAAATTACTTCAATCCCCTTCCCATTTGTAAGATATGGCTCCCAAAAGGTAGTTTCCAAAAATTGTTCAGACTTTGTAGACCTATACAAACTTGCAAAATTACATATTTTCCAGAAGTAAACTGAGATTAGATCTTTTCCTCTTCGAAACTAGCCATAGCACATCCAATTTAGGGATTTCTAGCTCAAGATATGGTCTTTCCAAGCGGGACATGCCAAACTACTAGACTATTGAAAGGGCTAGAAAACGTGTGAAACTGTGATATTTGGAGTGCCCAAAGCATTCTTTCATGAAGCAAATCCTAAAGTTCTCTCAATAATCTCAGATGGCAATATATAAACATGCTTGGGCCTATTTTCACCATACCAAATCCTCCCTTTGTGCATGCTAAATTGCTGCCCAAAAGAGGCCTAAATCAAGATTTTCACTTTCATGCAAAAACTTAAATGGGGTAATACATACATCATACTTCATGTATCTATGCACTAATCCATGGGAAGCCTCTTAAATATTCTCTTTTATTACTCCCAAAAGTGGAGTTTGACAAAAAATTAACATCTGAATTTTTTTTTCAAAAAGTGGAGGAAGGGGGTTTTTGAGGAAGAAAAATCCCTCCTTAAATTATCTTTTTAATGAATTCTATGATTCCATTGTGAAGTAAATATAAACTACTCTCAATATATATATTTATTTCCATCCATGCATACTACCTAATGCACCTCTTTTGCCCTCCTCCAAAATGGGAATTTAGCAATTTCAGGTGCTGAAATGTTTTCACAAAGAGTGATGGAAGGGGGTCTTGTAGAGCTTCAAACTCCCATCTTATTGAGATATATTTTGGATTTCTTAATCTTATATGTACATCACTACACTATACTATAATTATGCATGGTTCTTCCTACCAAAATATGAAAAATCCTCCTTCATTTTTGTTTCCCAAAATGGCTACTAATCAGCATAAGCCCTGAAATTTATATAAGAATCATGAAAGTAAGCTATTTTGGAGCTGCTTACAACTTATTCTTTTTCCCCTTTTGAGGGGCTTTTTGTTTTAACATGAGAGTACATATCTCATACTCTCCATACACATGATTTCCCTCCAAGAGCTTGGCCCCCTAGTTATGAATTATTCTTCGAAAAAATAAAGAATTTACAAAAATTAAAAAACACTCAAACCTAGAAGTTGAAGGTATAACTCCTTCCTTTGGGATATCATGTAATCATCTTTCTCTTCAAGCTACTTTGAATTTTTGAGGCCTTGCTCAAGATACAAACATCATCCGCATCTTTGATCCTCTAGAAAGCTCACTAACTTTTGAGGTTGTTAGCCATCGAAAGAGTATATCGATCAATATGCTTCAATTGTTGTACTTGCTATTCTAATTCCATCCTCCTCTAAGTATTAGATCCTCGTTTTGCTAAAGCTTTCATCAAAACTCAACTCATGTCTCTCTCTAAGTATTATAGATATCCTTGGAGTTGACACACGAATATGCTACAACAACATTAGTATCTTTTCTTTGAAGAGAGAATGGATGTACATGTATTGCGAGATGGTGCCTTGGATAAGTCATACACCTCCCATCGTAAGAGCATGGGTTCAATTCTAAGATTCTGCAGCATTTGCAATACCCAAATATAGCTCTGATACCAGTGTCACATACATCACAAGCCTTATTTTGTGTCTTTGTCTAGCTTTTTATACACCCATCAACACTCACATAGAGTTAGGTGAGTTCTCCTCTCAGCCAATGTCAGAGATGCTATAGCTAATGAGATCCCTTCTCAAATTAGGGAATCTCTCTTTTATTCCTCTACCCTTCTATATAATATGATGTAATACTCATATTAATATCACTGATGGGGGAAGTATCTCAACCCCTAAGCAACGATGAAGCGTGAATGACCTCCACAGGTATCCTTCTTTGACCTCTGCACACCAAAAATGCTCTTACTCAGAGCTTATGCAGAGAACTCTAGTGGGCTTTTGTAGACCTGTAGTAGACACCAAGGGCTTTCCAACAAAACAAATTTCACTTGAAATGGATGCTTACACAAAGAGAAACAATGTCTACAACATGAGCTAGTTGAATGCTCACAACTGGTAGTCAAGCAGAGACCTCACTTCACTCCAGCAAACTTTTCTCAGAGATTATACAGAGAATGAATCTCAAACTTGCGTCAACTTTAGAGCACTCTAATAGCTACCCAATGACACCAAAATCATAGCAAATGGATACATAGATAAGGAGAACCAGCCCTTACAACAGAGAGCAAAATATTTCCAACAGAGCCTACACAAAGAGAGAGATATCAATCACACAACTTCACTAAAATGAATGTTGCTCCCAGCTTACTCAGAGAATGCTTCAGAGAATTGGTAAGAATAAAATAGACTCTTATAGCTATCCAATGAGACAAGAATTACATCAAATGGATACCATATGAGGGAGAACCAATGCTAACAACTCAGGGGTAGAGAGTTGCAACACTGCCTGCGCACACACATAGATATGCCTACTAAAAGAAATTAAACAAGCAAGCAAGGGGGTTGCTTAAGCAAGGGGCTTGCTTATCACAACTCCAGCACTTAGTGCTCACTTTACATGAGCTAAAACTCCAAGAAGATGGCCCAAAAGAAGTCGGGATACATGCTCCTTTTATAGTGAGAGGTGTGCCCCTAAAATCTAGGAACTACCTTTCCAAATCAGCCTCCTAACTTGGAGGAATTAGTTGAGATGACTTGGGGAGTGGTTGAGTGACTTTTCTTGATGGAATCTCGTGGCTTTTGGCTTCCTTTGATTGCTCCACATGTCCATAAAAGATTCTCCATGAATTTTTAGCTTGAAGCTTGATTTTTAACACTCCCCCTCAAGCTTCAATTCTTCATCCTCATCCAAGCTCCTTCATGTTGATGCATTGCTTGAATTTTGAAATCTTCATCCCATCCAAAGCCTTTGTAAACATGTCCGCAACTTGGTCCTTGGTACCAATATGATGTACTGAAACTTCCTTGGATATCACCTTTTCCCTTATGAAGTGATAGTGCACTTCAATATGCTTGGTTCTAGCATGATAGACAGGGTTCGATGCTAGATGAATGCTACTCATGTTGTCACAAAAAATTGGATATGTGTCAACCTGCAAATTAAGCTCCATAAATAACTTCTTAATCCACATTAGCTCACATGTGACTTGAGCCAAAGCTCTATACTCAGCCTCGGTGGAAGATAATGCCACCGTGGGTTGCTTCTTTGAAATCCATGAGATGATCTTGCTACCTAGCATGACTAGGTAACCACTTGTACTCCTTCTATCTTCCTTCGAACCGGCCCAATCGGCATCGGAATAAACTTTGACCTGCATATCATCATCAAATGAGTAGAACAATCCTTCATTTATAGTGGCTTTGAGATATCGCAACATTCTTCTTGCAGCTTGCAAGTGTGTAGTCCTTGGACTATGCATAAATTGTGATAACACTCCAACTCCATATGCTATGTCGGGCCTGGTTATTGTGGCATAATTGAAAGAGCCTACAATAGATCGATACAAAGTTACATCCTCTAATGGCTCTCCATCAATGGAGCTTAGCTTTACATTAACTTCCATGGGATTTGAAATAGGCTTGCAATGTAGCATCCCAAACCTCTCAAGTAGGTCTAGAATATACTTCCTTTGTATGAGCATAATACCTTCTTCTTTGTATACAACTTCAATGCCAAGAAAATACCTAAGATCTCCAAGATCAGAGATCCTAAACTCCTTTCCAAGCTTTGCCTTGATCTCCTCAATGCCCTTTGTATCATTACCTGTAATGATAAGATCATCTACATACACACACATGTAGACCACAAGTTCTCCTCTTTGTTTGATGAAGAGAGATGGATCCGCCTTGCATTGATTGTAACCACATTTGATCAAATAGTCCACCAATCTTTGGTTCCAAGCCCTTGGAGCTTGCTTTAGGCCATAAAGTGCCTTCTTCAACCTACAAACATGATGTGGAAACTCTTTATGAACAAAACCTAGTGGTTGCTCCATGTATACCTCTTCTTCCAAGTCTCCATTGAGAAAGGCATTCTTGATATCCAATTGGAAAAGCTTCCATCCTTTGCTAGCAGCCATTGCAATGAGTGTCCTAATGGTGCTCATCTTTGCCACGGGGCTGAATGTCTCTTCAAAGTCCACTCCATAGGTTTGTGCAAAACCCTTGGCCACCAATCTTGCTTTGAACCTAGAAATAGATCCATCTGAATTCCTCTTTACTTTATACACCCACTTATTACCTATTACCTTCATGTTCTCCTTCTTGGGCACTAGAGTCCATGTTTGATTTTCCTCAAGTGCGTCGATCTCTTCTTGCATTGCCTCTTTCCATTCAGTGTACCTGCTTGCATCTTCATAGCAATCGCGCTCATGATCTTCTACTACTTTGTTCATATATGCATAATGAGTTGCCATGTATGAATCATAAGTAAACCTTTGAGTTGGATACTTAACTCTAGAAGACTTCCTTTCTTCACCTTTTGGAGGAATAAACCTCCTTTGCCTTGGGAACTTGATCTCTTTCTTTGACATGGCTTCTTTCTCCATCATGTGTCCTTCATCATCTTCAACTTCATTACCTTCTTCATCCAACTCCACCAATGTTGCTTTGCCTTTGTTGATTGATTGTGCTTCATAGCTTGATGAAGATCTCCCCCTCCATGGTGAGTTCATGCTTGAACTATCTTCATTGATGGAACACCTTGGGCCGCTTAGCTCTAGGTCAATTTGTTCTTCATCATGTCCATGCTTTTCTTCTTCATAGTCCTTCATCTTATACCAAGGGAGTAGCTCATCAAATGCTACATCCCTTGATATCCTCAAGTCCTTTGTGTTTGGGTTGAAGCACCTGTAACCTTTATGATCATTTGAATATCCTAGAAACACACACTTTTCTGCCTTTGGTTGTAGCTTGTGCCTCAATTCACTTAGCACATGTACATAACAAGTACATCCAAATATCTTCAAGTGGGAAAGATCAGGTTTCTTACCATAATAGGCTTGATATGGTGTCAAGCCATGGATCCCTGAGGTAGGAGCCCTATTCATTAGATACACGGCGGTATTTGCTGCATCACTCCAAAACATGTTAGGTACATTCATCTCATTAAGCATTGCTCTAGCGATCTCGGCAATGTATCTATTCTTTCTCTCTGCTACTCCATTTTGTTGGGGTGTGTACCTGCATGTTACTTGCCTCTTGATGCCTTGATCCATTAAAAAATCAGAAAAATCATTTGAGAAATATTCTCCCCCTCCATCGGACCTTAGCTTCTTGATATATGTACCTGTTTCCTTCTCTACCATTGCCTTGAATGCTTTGAAACATGTAAACACATCTGATTTGTTTTTGATGAAATAAACCCAAACCATCCTTGCGCAATCATCTATAAAAGTGACAAAGTACTTGTTACCTCCAATGGATTGCTCTTTCGTTGGCCCCCACACATCTGTATGTATCAACTCCAATGGATGTTGGCTTATGTAGCCACTCTTCTTGAATGGAAGTCTCGCTTGCTTCCCTAGTTGACAAGATTCACATAAATGCTTCATACCTTGTCCTTGGAAGTTGGGAAGACCTTCAACCAGCCTCTTGAATTGCATTTCCTTCATTCTTTGTATGTTGATGTGACCTATCCTCTTGTGCCACAAGTCCAACTCCGAAATCCTCTTGTTTCCATATGTGAAGTAGACATGTTGAGTAGAATGAGAATTTACCTCCAAAGTGAAGAGTCTCCCTTGCTTCTTTCCTCTTGCTATGACCTTGTAACCTTGTTTAGGGTTCTCCACAAAGCATCCACCTTTGTTGAACCTTACTTGATAGCCTCTTTCAACCCTTTGCCCAACGGACACCAAGTTCTTTGTGATGGTAGGTACATGCAAGACATCCTTGAGACATCTTCCTTCCTCCTTGTCATCCAAAGCTACATCTCCAACATGGGAGATCTCATGGGCTGTATCATCACCTGTTTCTACATGTCCTTTACCTTTGGGAACATGTAGATTAGTAAACCAAGAAGCATTGCAACTCATATGGTTGCTACATCCACTATCAATATACCAAGTGTTATCTACTTTGCTTGAATTCCCATTCATGTGCATCATCAAGAGATTGTCATTTTTTGAACTTGTAGAAGCATAATTACCTTGGCCTTTGTATGAAGAACCTTGATTATAGTTCCTTTGGTTTCCTCCTTGGTAGCAATCTCTAGCATAGTGGCCAAACTTGCCACATATGTAACATCCTTCGCCATCTTGATTCCTGTTTTGTTGATGTCGTCCTCCTCTTCCTCTTGATCTTCCTCTCCCTCTTTGTGATGAGGTGCCTTGGTCATGTCCTTGATTTCTTGAGTGGCCTTGCCTTCCTCCAAACCTTCCTTTGCCCCTTCCTTGTCCTTGTCTTCCTTTGCCCCTTTGATTACCTGCATAGAAAACTTGTGCATCTTTGCTTTTAGTTGAACTTCCACCTATGTTCATTTCTTCGGTGACCATGAGAGCAACCAATTGCTCAAAATCGGGAAGATTATCCCTTACATAAACTGAAGTGGTAAAGGGTTTCCACTTCTCATCATCTCTCAAACCATTGAGAGTATAAGCCACAAGATCGTCATCGTCTACGTGGCTTCCAATGGATCCCAATGCATCTGATAACTCCTTGACCTTAAGTATGTAGTCATTTATGCTACTCCCTGAGCTCTTTCTAAGGTTGTTGAGCTCATTCTTGAGTTGGATCTTCCTTGCTTTGGTTCTTGTTGAATAAAGCCTTTCAAGTGTCTCCCATACCGTCATGCTTGAATCCAGGTCTTGGATATGGCCGATCATGCTATTGCTAATGTGTTGGGAAAGAATAAAGATAACCCTCTTGTCTCTTTCATTCCATTCCCTAAAGGCCCTTCTCTGGTCATTGGTTGGATTCTCATCCAACCTAGGTCTTGGTTCACTTCCACTAATCAACCCCCAAAGGCCCTTGCCCATAAGATAGTTGGAGACCCTAAATCTCCATGGTTGATAGTTACCTTTGTCTAGCTTTTCAATTTGAAGTCTCCCATATCTAGTCTTTGATACTTGACCTAGCCCTTGGCTAATGCTCCAATGTGTGTAAAATGAAAATGAGGCTCTGAGGTTACCTCAATCCAAAGCTTTCCTTAGATGGACACCTTGTGCTCTTGCAAATTTGAGTAGAATAGCTCCCCCTTGATGTGAGCTACCTCCAAGAAGCTTTTGTTGATGCAACTCTTCAACCACCAACTCCAAGAGGTCTTCCTGCTTGTATGTGATGCCTCCAAGATGCCCAAATGCTCTGATACCACTGATGGGGAAGTATCTCAACCTCTAAGCAACGATGAAGCGCGAATGACCTCCACAGGTATCCTTCTTTGACCTCTGCACACCAAAAATGCTCTTACTCAGAGCTTATGCAGAGAACTCCAGTGGGCTTTTGTAGACCTGTAGTAGACACCAAGGGCTTTCCAACAAAACAAATTTCACTTGAAATGGATGCTTACACAAAGAGAAACAATGTCTACAACATGAGCTAGTTGAATGCTCACAACTGCTAGTCAAGCAGAGACCTCACTTCACTCCAGCAAACTTTTCTCAGAGATTATACAATGAATGAATCTCAAACTTGAGTCAACTTTAGAGCACTCTAATAGCTACCCAATGACACCAAAATCATAGCAAATGGATACATAGATAAGGAGAACCAGCCCTTACAACAGAGAGCAAAATATCTCCAACACAGCCTACACAAAGAGAGAGATATCAATCACACAACTTCACTAAAATGAATGTTTCTCCCAGCTTAATCAAAGAATACTCCAGAAAATTAGTAAGAATAAAATAGACTCTTATAGCTATCCAATGAGACAAGAATTACATCAAATGGATACCATATGAGGGAGAACCAATGCTAACAACTCAGGGGTAGAGAGTTGCAACACTGCCTGCGCACACACATAGATATGCCTACTAAAAGAAAACAAACAAGCAAGCAAGGGGGTTGCTTAAGCAAGGGGCTTGCTTATCACAACTCCAACAGTTAGTGCTCACTTTACATGAGCTAAAACTCCAAGAAGATGGCGCAAAAGAAGTCGGGATACATGCTCCTTTTATAGTGAGAGGTGTGCCCCTAAAATCTAGGAACTACCTTTCCAAATCAGCCTCCTAACTTGGAGGAATTAGTTGAGATGACTTGGGGAGTGGTTGAGTGACTTTTCTTGATGGAATCTCGTGGCTTTTGGCTTCCTTTGATTGCTCCACATGTCCATAAAAGATTCCCCACAAATTTTTAGCTTGAAGCTTGACTTTTAACAACATAGGCATAGGTTTCCCCCTGAGTTGCTAGGTTCTGACATTGAGGGCTTGGAATGCCATATCTTCATTCTCCAAGACTAGCAACATATGACAAGCCAGTAAGAACTCATACTTGTTAACAATCAACTCTTGCGGGAAACACTCTTTTCGATGCCATTGGCACATGGTTTCAAATGGAGGTCTAGGGGCAAACACTTATCCAATGACACATATTTTCTTAAGCTCTTCTTGCTTTGACAAAATTTCACTAGTAGAGACCAAGGGAGGCTCAACACCCTCGAAGGCCCCAAGAGCGACATAAGATCCCCCCTCATAAATCTTAATGAAATGAAAGTTGAATCTATATAAATTAAGAAAGCAACATTAAATTAGTTTCAAAACTTTGAACCTGCACAAGCTAATAGTTTATGAGAAAAAACACATGTCCACACTAAATCTATGGTTAAAAAGAAAATAGGTTTATTTATTCAAGAGTTATCCATAATATGAGGTATGGATGTTCTTTAAAATATCTCATGTGATAGGATCCCACACAACCTTTGTTCCCTGCTTGAGGCTCCTATCTCGAAAGAATAAATCATTGAATTCATTGATGCCCTCCCTAGTGGGAAAAGCTCGGGGCTGAACAGGCTCACTAATGAGTTCTTTAAGGCCTGAAGTTGGTGATTGTCACCCCTCTTCATTTGGTATGGCAAGAGGTGCTCGACTTTGGTGCACTTTCGACTTGTCTCAACAATGGCATCATCAAGTTAATCTCGAAAAATGTGGAAAAGACTAGAATTGAGAACTAGCGTCCGATTTTGATGCTTCAAACAGGATATAAATTCATTGCCAAAGTCATAGCCAACATAATTTCTAGCCATCTAAGAGCGTGGTTAAGTGAGGACCAAAAAGGTTTCATCAAAAGAAGGTCAATATTGGAAACCATTATAGATATTTGGGAAGGCCTCAACCTCGCGGGCGAGTCAAGGCAAGATGTGGTTTTCCTCAAGATAGAATTTGAAAAAAGCTTAGGATAGGTTGAAATGGGACTATTCTGTGGAGTCACTTAAAGATATTAGATGCAGTGAAAAATTCACCAAGATGATCTCGACGCTTCTGGGAAACGGGTCAACTTAAATTAATGTTAATGGCCAACTTTTGAAAGTGATCAAAGTAAACATATCAATTGGACAAGGGTGCGCATTGGCTCCCCTCCTCTTTGCCATTGCCATGGAAGGGCTTAGTCAGCTAGTGAAACAAGAGATGGAAGTAGGTAATGTTAGAGAAACAATCACTAATTGGACATATATTCAAAGGTTAAAGCTTTAGAAGAAAACCACATGCCTTGTTGGAGATAGATGTCTGCGGAAGCACGCGAACAACAGAAGGAAGAAGAAGAAGCTTGGAGCACAACACACAATACTGAATGTATTACTAGAGAATGTACAAAGATAAGTAGCCCATTAGGGCAATAGGCGTATATACAAGCCGGGGGAAAAAAACCTCCTAAAGAGGGAAAAAAGTGCCCCGACGGTCCTAGTGTGTTCACACACATCATTACCTAAATATATCAACAAATCCCCCCTGGGAGTGATGCGGTGAACAAGGAGCTGGCACTCATGTATACGGAAGTGCCAAGCTATGTGGAAATCACTCCACAAAAGGAAGTAAGCCCAAAGCTTTGCGGAAAGCTTCAAACTTCTCCCTAGGCAGAGCCTTCGTGAAAAGGTCTGCAATGTTCTCCTGTGTGGGCACATATGCCAAGCTGATCTCCCCAGCAGAGAACCTCTCCCTGACATAGTGATAATGCACCTCAATGTGCTTAGTGCGAGCATGGAACACAGGGTTCCTCGCAACTGCCAATGCGCTCTGACTATCAGTGAAGATGGTGGTGGCAGAAGACTGACCAACACCCAAATCAGCCATAAGGCGTCTGAGCCACACACACTCAACAGTCGTTGAGAAAGCTGCCCTATACTCAGCCTCACAACTGGAAGTGGCCACAGTAGGCTGCTTCTTGCTCAACCAAGATATACATGAGCTACCAAGCATGAAGCGAAAACCACTGGTGGACACACGAGTGTCATAGCAACCAGCCCAATCTGAGTCAGAAAAAGCATGCAAATCTGGCGATAGTGATCCCCCCTTGGGATAAAACAACCCAAGTAGCCGAGTACCACTCAAGTAGCGAAAGATGCGCTTAACTGCCTTCCAATGTGTGACTCCTGGGCAATGCATAAACCTGCTCATCTGTGAGATAGCAAATTGAATATCTGGTCGAGTAATGCATAAGTAAATCAAGCATCCAACGACGTGCTGATAGAGAACAGCATCAAATGCATCTCCAGAATCATGAAGACTCAATCGTAAACCTGTCTCCATAGGAGTGGCAATAGGCTTACAGTCTTCAAGGCCAAAATGCTGCAATAATGTGTCAATATATTTCGTTTGACACAAAGCCATTCCACCATCAACTTGCATAAACTGAATGCCCAAATAGTGATGCAAATGCCCCAAATTAGACATCTCAAATGAGGCATGCAAATCAGCCTTGAAATTAGCAAAATGCTTCTCAATAGGACCAGTGAGCAGCATGTCATCAACATAGACAACAATTATCAGAAGCACATCATTAGCACGCTTAACATATAAGGTGCTTTCAGTTGGACTCTTCACAAAACCATGTGCAACCAGATAGGCATGTATCTTCTCATACCAAGCACGTGGTGCTTGCTTTAAACCATATAATGCCTTCTTTAACCTGCACACGTGGTTTTCATGCCCTTTCTGCACAAAGCCACGGGGCTGAAAAACATACACTTCTTCATGCAAGTCACCATTCAGAAATGCTGTTTTAATGTCCAATTGATGTACATTCCAACCATGATGGGATGCAAGTGCACAAATGCTCCGATCAGTAGTCATACGACATGTAGGTGCAAAGGTCTCATCAAAATCAATGCCTCTTTCCTGCGCATAACCCTTTGCAACAAGCCTAGCCTTATACCTGTCAACTGTACCATCAGGTTTATGCTTTAGCTTGCATACCCACTTAGTGCCAATGGCCTTCTTGCCAGGAGGCAAGTCACATAAAGACCATGTACCATTCTTCATTATAGCATCATATTCAGATTGCATAACAGCCATCCAATTTTCTGAATTCTGTGCTTCATCAAAAGAAACAGGCTCATTCTCATCACAAAGGCTAGACGCAGCCATAGCATAGCAATCTGATGCAAAGGAGGCACTATGAGAGCCTGAACGAGTACGATATGCCAAAGGTGCATCTAATTTGCTATCACGCAAAATCTGCACCAGCCATTTTGGCATAGTTTTTGCCTGCTCAATATCAGCTCTTTCATCAACAAGTGCATCATGTAAATCTGCATTAGAAATAGAATGATCTGCATCATCATATGAAACCTGCAAAGGCTGAGAAGTTGCTTCATTAGGACCAGCACTAGACTGCCCACCTGTCAAAAGAGGCATCAACATATCATACATGTCTTTGGAGCTAACATATATCTCCTTAGTACATGAAAGCAATGGCTGAATAGCATCTTCCACAAAGACAACATCACCGCTAACCAGAATGCGTTTAGTCTGTGGATGATACAGACGATAGCCTTTACTTTCAGAACTGTACCCAACAAAAATACATTTTATTGCCTTATCATCCAATTTTCTGCGATGTTGTTCAGGCACTAATGCATATGCCAAACAACCAAAAACACGTTGTGGGCGCAATTTCTGACGACTGGCGGATCAATTCAGTCGTCTCGCTAACGGCGCACGCAGGGTGACTATGCAGGACAGGTACAAGTATAACTTTTCCTAAGGTCCGTAAGGTGAAGCGTTCCTATAAAGTTCAACTGCATCAAAATAAGAAGGTAGGATAATCTTTTCACTAACTATTTGATCTTTTATAGTTTCATTTGTTTCTTCTTGGATATTTTCTACGTTTCTATCTACAGTTGGAGGAAAATTTTCTTCACTAACACTAGGAGGAACAGTAGAAAGTAAAGTTATAGTTGTTCTAGGATCGTGCAAAGATTCTTCTACTATTACTTCTTTTATTAATTCTTTATCTTCTATTGGTTTAGGAAACAGTAATTCAAAAGTTGATGAAGGTAGAAAGGTGTTACTAGAAGAACTTTCTTTAGACATAAGATTAATGGTGCTAAATTAATAACCAAATTCCTATACAAATTATAAGATGATGATTTTAAATGATAGTCTAATAAAAGTGAAGATAACCTATACAAGCTAATAAAAGTTTCAAACTAAGGACAATCTCTACTTTTCAAACTTCAGGTCTCATGTGAATCTCCAGTTCGCCAATAGCTTCAGTTCACCAAGAGGGCAACATGCCTTCTTCAGTTCACCAATAGCTGCAATTCTTCGGAAAATCTCCTATAGAACTAAGTGCAAATGCCTATAGTCTAGAGCATAGCAATTACCTGAAAATAAAAACACATGAACTTGTGAGCACGTACTCCCTCTTTATATAGATGTGAGTAGCCCACCATAGCCTACATTTTTCTTTAGATAACTCAACCAATTTACCAAATTCAACTTCTCTTTAACTCATCCACATTCAACAAGAATTTAGGCGTGGGATTTTTCTTTTAGATCTTTTCTCAATTTCAACCAACCAATTAATTATTCAATGGACCATAGACTTTAGATTCAATTTAACTTTTCACTTCTTCTTTTTTTATTTATTTAAATACTAGACTTTAGAATAAATACTATATCTTAGTCTAAAATTAATTTAATCCATTTATATTCATTTTATAACCATAGGCTTAATGAAAATAATTAAATAATATATTTTTCTATTTAAATAATTTTTCTAAGGTTCCATATGAAATAATTAACCTATTTAATAATTTATTTATAGACTACAACCCACTTATTTTATCATTTAACCTTAGGTTTACCATACAACTAACTTCAAATCACATCAATTAACTTTAACTAACCCATAAACCTATTTTCTAACCTTTCATAACCCTCTAGGGTGAATATTTAACCCTTACTTAATCATACATTTTAACTAGAACCCTAAAATTGATGCTCAAAACATACATTTAACCCTTAATTACCCTTGCATTTAAGCTAGAACCCTAAAAAACATGTTCAAAACCTATATGTAACCCTTAAATACCCTTACATTTACTTTCAAAACATAAATATACCCTTAACTAACCCTTGAATTTTTATCTAAACCCATAAATATACTGAAATAAATACTTCCCATCTTGATTTTGGTCAGCAAACTTCTTTTCCTACAAAATTAAAGTCAAATATTAGTCAAAATTTCATAATTTAACCAAACTTATATCAATCAATTAATATTTTAAATTTTGAAATATTTTAAGAGTAACAAATTCTTCCCGACATCCGCCCCCACTAAACCTGCACATCGTCCGGATGGGCCAACCTGCAGATTCAAAAGGAACATATCAAATTCTTTTTGAAATTAAATTTAAATAATTTCAAAATTTTATTACATCATGCATTCACACTTTATACAATTAAAAAGATTTGTACAAATCATTTAAAAAAAATCGACATAGAAATAAGTTATAAAATATCATGCCATATTTTTGAATCCACATTTAAACAAATATTTATAAGAATAAATCATAAGTCTTATAGTCGTTCTGTTCATGTCACTTGCTGAGAATAAGTAACTTATTCTTCATAACAGCACATACAAAAAGAAAACTTTTTCCATCAGATAACAGAATTATATGTCTCCTACTTTGATTTCCTATGGTCTGACTCTCTTTTATTGCTTAAATCATTTCATTTTTCTTACTTCATCCCAACTCAGCTTTTTCTTTAATTTTTAACAAATCGGCGTATACCGAAATTGGATGCGACTCCTGGACTTGTCCACCCGGCCAAGTTTACCCCACTTGTCTGCCAACTCGGTATAGCGCACGACAAACTATGTCAGCCCTACATGAAATCGACGTCAGCTCGTGGCTCTGATCGCCCGACCAGAGTAACTCCACCCGCCTACCGACCCATGCAGGCGCATGACAACATATAGGTTAGGCCTATGATGAAACTAGCTGCAGCTCGTGGCCTTGATCACCCGACCAAGGTTGTTCCACCCGCCTACTAGCCCAACATAGCACACTAACAACAGACACATACATATAAACTAGTTGGGTATAAAGTTTTTAATTAATTTTTATTTTATTTAGAGGTCAGATCTCATAAGAAATAAAAGCAAGATACAAAATCCCATTTACTAATGAATAAAATTTCTTTTAAGCATATACATTTATTCAAAATAAGACTACCTTTTCTTTTACAAGTTTCCAATTCCAAAATTTCTATTTAACTTCCTGATTCAATTCATATAAATACGAGTTATTATGCTTCAATCATAAATATTTCAGATATTTCTATATCTTAATTCTACTTGATTTTTTTAAATAAATTGGAACATATCCTTTTAATCCATGCAGTAATGCTTATGCATATACACAAAAAATTAAAGAATCTCTAATCAAAACTGTTTCACCTGATTTTTAAATAGATTTTTAATCGTCATCTTCATTTTCATCAGCATCATCTTCAGCATCATTTTCTTCAATTTCATATTCTTCATTATTTCTCTTTTTAAATAGCTTAACTCTTTTTCCTGCAATCAAATTTTTCAATAAAGAACCATCAAATTCTCTAAGCTTAAATGTACCATTTTCAAATATAGTCACAACTACATATGGTCCAAACCATCTCTTAATTAATTTTTTCCTAGCATCATACTGAGTATCAAAAGTGCTATCATAAACTAAAACCCAGTCATCTACTTCTATAGTACAAGGTCTAAGTCTATGTTTTTTATCAAAATAGATTTTATTTTTAAGACGTGAATTTTTAATTTTCTGAACAGCTTCTTCAATCATTTTATTACCTATATTTAACTGCATAATCCTAACTGAAATTAGATCTTCACGAGTCATCTCATTATTCCACGGAAGTGTCGTCCATGAAATAATCTAGGACTGGATAGGAAAAATCGGCTTTTGACAGTACATTAGTTCTGCAGGCATAAATCCTGTAGACCTAGTATACGTCATCCTGTCTGCCCATAGTGCAAAAGGAAGGAATCTAGGCCACTGTCGCGTATCACCATTGCAGGCCTTAGAAATTACCTTCACAATAGAGGGATGATCCCGCTCAATCTTACCATTAGACTCCGGATTATAAGCAGTAGTGAGAGACAGACGAATCCCATGCAGATCAAAGAATTCTCTAGCCTCTCTAGCATCTAACTCTCCCCTATCTGCCACTATCTTCTCTACATAGCCAAATCTACTAATAACTTCTTCTAGCAAAAATTTACATACGTTATAAGTAGTTTTCGTACGAAGCGCTCTACCTTCTACATGATTAGTCAGGTCTTCTGTAGCTAAAACTATATATCTCATCTTATCTAATCCTTTAGGCATGGTCACTAAATCAACTACCCACTTGTAATGAATACAAGGAGGATAGGTAGGGTGCAAAGGTTCTCTATGCCTAACTGACGAATGTACCTGACATGTAGTACAAGTACTAACAAAGTCACGTATATTCACATACATACCCGGCCACCAGTAGGCTTCTCTAATTTTATCATAAGTTGCATAAAAGCCTTTATGACCTGCCCAAAGAGTCTCATGCATATCTATCATAACTTTATTTTGCAGTTTTTTATTTCCTAAAACTCGCTGAGGATATCTAATTTTCCCTTTAGCATGTCGCCAAATAAAACCATCTTTTAGGAAAAAATTAAACGCACGTTTCCTAATATCGCTAAATCTATTAGCTGACCAAATAGGTAATTGCTTCAGAGTACTAAGATAATAACCTATATCATATCAAATCCCTTCATACTCATTTTCATTAAATTTTTCATATACATATATATCAGAAATATAATTAATTACATTTAAATCAGTTTTAGTCAATTCATCATCTTCAAATTTAGCCCTAGAAAGCATATCTGCTACGGAATTAGTTTTACCAGAAATATGATTTAAAATAGGATTAATAAACTTAATATATGATATCCATCTTAACATAGCTATATCAGGAGAAGAACAGTTAGTAATCATTCCTGTTAAAGGTAAACAATCTGTTTCTATGATGACATTAGCTCCTATAAAATACTCTTTATCAGTTTTTAATGCAGTAACTAAACCCCATAATTCTCGTTTTATTTGTGGATAATTTCTTTGAGTTTCATGAAAAATTTTAGCTCCGAATCTAATAGCATATCTATTTCCCTCACTATCAACTTGACCTATTACCCAGCCTATTCCTATAGGGCTAGTATCTACAGCTAAAATAATCGGTTTATTGTTTGAATAATCTACACGTTTCAAAAGTGGTGCATTAGAAAGCAAATTTTTCAATTTTTTCATTGTTTTAACATGAGTTTCAGTCCATTTGAATTTTCTGTTTTTCCTAAGTAAATCGTACAATGGATTAGCTACATGGGCATAATGCGGAATCCAAATTGCATAAAATAAACATGCTCCTAAGAAACGTCTAACTTCACTAATGTTTTTACAGGTTTTAGATAGTTTATTAATAGCATCTACTTTTTGAGGATAAGGCCTACGACCGTAATAACCACATAAATGTCCTACAGTTAAAACTTCATTAACTCCAAAAACTGATTTTTCTATAGAAAAAGTTAATCCTACTTCTTCAAATCTTTTTAGAAATTTTTCACAATCTAAAATATGATTAGCTACAAATTTCCTACATCCTAATGCATCTAATGTCTCATCTTTTTCTTTTTCTTCACATCCTTTAATTGGGATATCATCTATAAACGGCATGGTCACATTAGGAATAAAGTCATGAAGAACCCTATTCATCGCGTTCATCATATGTGCTACCGAATTTGTAGCTCCTTGGGGAAGAGTACACATACGAACTAATCCAAAAGGAGTCTTCATCGTGGTAATAGCTCTACTTTCAGTAGCAAGCTGAAACTGGTCATATCCTGAATATAAGTCACCCATAGAGTAGATAGAATGCCCAGCAAAAGCTTCGGCAAATTCTCCTACAATAGGGCCGGTTCCCACGTTCCTAATAGTAACTTTATTTACGGGTTGTAAGTCTTGAATAAATCTAAGTTTACCATTCTTTTTAGGAACAGTAAACCATCTATTAGAATAAGGTGCAGAGGAAGGTTCTAATATTTTCATTTTCATCTTCTCCTTAAGCAGTTTCATTAGCTCAGGTAAATGAGCCTTTGGAACTGGTATAGGGCGAAGATTCCAAGGAATGTGGGCTACAGTAAATATGATCATAGGAGAAACTAATCTAGGGTCAACACATCCTATTTCCTGAGGATAAAGAGAAAAAGCTCTACCATGTTTTTTAATCATTTCACGAAATAATTCTTGTTCAGTTGGTAATAAAAAAGAATTTGTATTTCTAATTTTTATTAATTTAATAGTTTCTTCAGTAAATTTATGACCTATTTTAGACATGTCACGTAAGATAGGATCGTTAGCTACTTGTTTAATTTTTAAATCACTTCCTTTAGGTAAAGCTTGAGCTACAGGTTTCACTTTTTTATCTACTGTTTTATATTTTGTATTAATTTGAACTTCATGAAAGTCAGAAACAAATTTTGAAATTAAATCATATTCATTTAATGAGTTTAAAAGAATAATATGTAATAATTTTTCATCATGTAAAGTTTCGTCAATTTCATCAAATAAAGTAGAGGAAAAAGAAGTTTCAATTATGTTTTCAATATTTTCAGTTTTAGACATATATCCTTTATCTTCAAAATATTTTTCATATTTTTTTATTGTTTTTCTAGGAATATCTTTATTATTTAGAATTTGTAATTTTGAAGATGAAAAATAAACAGATACATTTTCTATTTTATTTACACATTTATGCGAGATATCAAACCAGTTACCACTGTTGTCTTGCTCAACAATGGTCTCTAGTAAACATTTTGATCAAAGTATGTTCCAGAATCACTAAGAGGTAAATGACTCTCGTGCATTTTTTCTTGTGATCTGATAGGTGTTTTCCTAATTTGTTCTCTGTTTCTAATATGATTCGGGTTAAGAGTCATTACTTGTAAGGATTGTAAGTCATCTTTTGATCTAAATCTAGCATACGCGGATCCATCGTCCATTATTTTAGTTTCCATTCTAGTTTCACAGATAAAAGGTTGTCCTAAGATAATTTCATATGAACAGTTATCTTGTATAAAAAAATGAAATGTTTCACTAATACCTCCTATTGATATTGGAATGTTGGCACATGCTCCTAGAAGTGCACCACATCCGTTGTCTGCTGTTCTCATAATCCACCCATGCTGTTTATCTATAGGCCATCTAAATTTATCATATAGTTCTTTTGATATTACGTTTAATTCTGAACCTGAATCTAGTAAGGCTAAAGCTGTACAAGAATTTTTCCTATCTCCTAAGTTTACTTTGATTTCTGGTGTTCCCCTGGCCCAAAAACTCTTTTTGTAATTGCTTTTAGATTTTTCCTGTATATTATCTGGAATTATAGGTCCTAGAAAATTTTTATTAACATATCCTTCACTTTCTTCCTCATCATCAGAGTCAGAAAGAAAGGAATCTTTAGAAATGTGAGTTACATCTATATTGTCAATCATTTCAGTATCAGTATTTAAAGGAAATCTTTTTCTTTTTATCATTTTAATAAAGTTATCTTTAAATTCTAATTTAGCTATAGTAAATAATTGTTCAAGCGACATAGTCACTTGACTTTTTAAAAGAATATCATACAGTATTTCCTTTGTGTCATTTTTTTGTTCAAGTTCTGATGTTAAAATAGCTTTTGGAATTCTTTTAGGCTTCTTGGTTTTTTCCTCATTTTTATCTATTTCTTCATTAGTCTTTGAATCTAATTCACTAGGTTTGTTTGATGTTTCAAGTTGTTTGCCCTCCCGTATCTCTCTTCTTCTCTGCTCATTTGAATCTAAATTTGTTTTTTCATTAAATTGTACATTTTTAGGTTCTTGTCTCAATTGCTTTCTAGTTACTTTTTGATTAGATTCATCTAGATCTTGAGTTTCATCTCTTTTCCTCTTTTCTTCCACATTTGCAATATGTGAAAAGATAGAGAAATTATCTATAGGTGAGTTCCATGCAGTTTTGTTCATTATATCATCTCTAGCTTTTATAAAGGCTTCTATTGAATAATTTTTGGTTTGTTTTGATGTATCATCATCTAAATCACTTTCATCGCATTCTAATCTAACCCCAGATGAGCTTCTTTGTGCTTCTGATATATTTTCATATAGTTTTTGCATTCCAGCTTTTCCCCAATTTACAGCTAGAGGGAGGTGGGTGCGATAGTCACATAGTTTTTTATCAATATCAATAACTAGTTTTCTTTCTTTTGCCTGTTTTAATGATTCACAAGCATAAGACATATGTTCAGTGGAGTCACACCAAACACATCGTCGGATGGGTGCGCCTCTTCGTTCATTATTCTGAGCTACTAGTTGATTCTGAGCTAATGGTTGATTCAATACAGGTGCTAAAGGTATATGATTCATTTGCGGGGCATGAGTAAATTGTGGTCCTAGAATCGTTCTATCTTGCAGGCTAACTAAGGAATGAATTGTATTTTGAAGTGTTTCCACTTCTTTAGATATGTTCGTATGCATTTGCATCATATTATCTATTTTATTGAATAATATTTCAAATTGTAATTCAATAGGCACTTTTGATGTTGATGCCTGTTCAGTTAAACTAGAGTTTATATTAATTTTTGCATTTTGAGTAGTTGGTTCTACTGTGGGAAAACTTAAATTCATATCATATAATAATGATTGTCTTTGTTTCATCTGAGCTACAACTTCTACTACTTGTTTAAGTACCCCCCAGTCTTCTGTCAAACCATATCTTTTTCCTGGTTCTTCTAGTCTTCTTTCTACTTCACTTCTAATATCTGTCGGTAATACTTTTAGGAAATAAAGCACTATATCTGGTGTAAGGGCAGTCCTATCTTGTTCAGGCAGTTGTGAAAATCTCTTCATAAATTCTCCATGTAATTGAGTAAGTGAAATTTGGGTTTTTGGTGAGCTAAGCCATTTCATAAATCCCTCCCTACTGTGTTGACTAAAATCTTCTAAGTAAAAATCTTTGTGCATCTGTTTTTTAAATTCTTCCCATTCAAGTGCTTTATAAGGTTCAATAACACTATTAGTTGAGCCTATTGCAAGTCTAACTAGAAATGATACCCATTTATCTACTGGTAACCCATGTAATTTTGCTAGGTCTTCAAAAGTGTCTAAGTAGTTCGTTGTATTAACTCCTGTGAACTTCCCTTTTTCTTTTAACATAGCCTCAACTACTTTTTGGCCTTGGGTTTCTGACATCATATTTTTAAATAACTCATCCATTTTGATATGAATAATAGAACTAGACCTAAGTTTCTTAATATATTCCTTAACTTCTTCTTGAACTTTGGATTTCTGTTCCCTTATCAAACTAACTAAGTTACCTGATTCCAGCTTTACTTAAATTTTAAACTTTTTAAACAAGTCTTTGAAAAAAATAAAAACTAATTTCCCAAATGAAAATTCTTAATGAATTTTCAGCTAAATTAAGCTATTTTAACAATCCTTTAAAATGAATCTAGATACTAACTTTTCAAATAAATTTCTTTTTTATTGTTTTAATTAAAATTGCACTAATCAAACAATCTTAAATAAATACTATCTTTTAAATAAAATACTTTTTGAGTCTAACAATTCCTACTAGTTTAAAGAAAATAAATTCTAACTTTCAAATAAAATTTAAATCTAGCAATTTCTATTATCTTAATAAAAATAAATTCTATCTTTCAAATAAAATGAAATTTAAATCTAGCAATTCCTACTATCTTAATGAAAAGAAATTCTAGCTTTTAAATGAAATGAAATTTAAATCTAGCAATTAAACTTTCCTAAAATTCTACTTAAATAGACACAAACAGATGCAAGTTCAGAAAATATACCTCACACCTGACAGTTGGAGCAGAAGCTAGTGTGCATGTGAAATTTTCAAGTTACATTTGTTGATCATAAATGCCTAATACAAAGTCTAAGTGCTGTGAGTGCAAACGTTTTTCTTCAAAATCTTGATGGTAAAGGTGTAGAAACGAGGTTTACTACTTGCCTATTCCCGTGGAGGCGCTCAGAGCATAAGCTCAGCCCTCAACAACCAGGGAATTACAAGGTTTGTATTATCTGCCCCTGCACGATGACCACCTCAAGCTGCCGCAACCACGTCGTCTAAACCAAGCTAATGCATATGCTAGGAAAGGAAAAGTTTTATACCTGTTCCACTGTGCCGTTGTTTCACGTCGGGTTCAAAGTGTGGGCGCGATTTCTGACGACTGGCGGATCAATTCAGCCGCCTCGCTAACGGCGCACGCAGGGTGACTATGCAGGACAGGTACAAGTATAACTTTTCCTAAGGTCCGTAAGGTGAAGTGTTCCTATAAAGTTCAACTGCATCAAAATAAGAAGGTAGGATAATCTTTTCACTAACTATTTGATCTTTTATAGTTTCGTTTGTTTCTTCTTGGATATTTTCTACGTTTCTATCTACAGTTGGAGGAAAACTTTCTTCACTAATACTAGGAGGAAGAGTAGAAAGTAAAGTTATAGTTGTTCTAGGATCGTGCAAAGATTCTTCTACTATTACTTCTTTTATTAATTCTTTATCTTCTATTGGTTTAGGAAACAGTAATTCAAAAGTTGATGAAGGTAAAAAGGTGTTACTAGAAGAACTTTCTTTAGACATAAGATTAATGGTGCTAAATTAATAACCAAATTCCTATACAAATTATAAGATGATGATTTTAAATGATAGTCTAATAAAATTGAAGATAACCTATACAAGCTAATAAAAGTTTCAAACTAAGGACAATCTCTGCTTTTCAAACTTCAGGTCTCATGTGAATCTCCAGTTCGCCAATAGCTTCAGTTCACCAAGAGGGCAACAGGCCTTCTTCAGTTCACCAATAGCTGCAATTCTTCGGAAAATCTCTTATAGAACTAAGTGCAAATGCCTATAGTCTAGAGCATAGCAATTACCTGAAAATAAAAACACATGAACTTGTGAGCACGTACTCCCTCTTTATATAGATGTGAGTAGCCCACCATAGCCTACATTTTTCTTTAGATAACTCAACCAATTTACCAAATTCAACTTCTCTTTAACTCATCCACATTCAACAAGAATTTAGGCGTGGGATTTTTCTTTTAGATCTTTTCTCAATTTCAACTAACCAATTAATTATTCAATGGACCATAGACTTTAGATTCAATTTAACTTTTCACTTCTTCTTTTTTTATTTATTTAAATACTAGACTTTAGAATAAATACTATATCTTAGTCTAAAATTAATTTAATCCATTTATATTCATTTTATAACCATAGGCTTAATGAAAATAATTAAATAATATATTTTTCTATTTAAATAATTTTTCTAAGGTTCCATATGAAATCATTAACCTATTTAATAATTTATTTATAGACTACAACCCACTTATTTTATCATTTAACCTTAGGTTTACCATACAACTAACTTCAAATCACATCAATTAACTTTAACTAACCCATAAACCTATTTTCTAACCTTTCATAACCCTCTAGGGTGAATATTTAACCCTTAATCATACATTTTAACTAGAACCCTAAAATTGATGCTCAAAACATATATTTAACCCTTAATTACCCTTGCATTTAAGCTAGAACCCTAAAAAACATGTTCAAAACCTATATGTAACCCTTAAATACCCTTACATTTACTTTCAAAACATAAATATACCCTTAACTAACCCTTGAATTTTTATCTAAACCCATAAATATACTGAAATAAATACTTCCCATCTTGATTTTGGTCAGCAAACTTCTTTTCCTACAAAATTAAAGTCAAATATTAGTCAAAATTTCATAATTTAACCAAACTTATATCAATCAATTAATATTTTAAATTTTGAAATATTTTAAGAGTAACAAATTCTTCCCGACAACGTAGATGAGCAACAGATGGCTTGCCGTCATGCCAAGCCTCATATGGAGTGATAGACTGCAGCGCTTTAGTGGGACACCTATTCAGTACATATGCTGCACACATGACAGCCTCAAGCCAGAAACTATGTGGTAAAGCCTGACTCTTGACCATGCACCTCGCCATCTCCATGAGTGACCTGTTCTTTCATTCAGCAACTCCATTCTGTTGAGCTATATACGGCACTGTACACTGGTGTTTTATCCCACGTTCAGCCAGAAATGCATTAAAATCAGAAGACATATATTCCCCCCCTCGATCAGAACGGAGGGTGCCCATTTTACATGTTGACAGATTTTCAGCCAAAACCAAAAACTGTTTAAAGCACATGAACACTTCGGACTTTGCTTTGAGTGGATATACCCATGCATGCCTGGAAAAATCATCAATGAAAGTCACGAAGTAAAGGTAATTCCCAAAAGAGGATGTCTGGATAGGACCACAGACATCACTATGTACAAGCTGCATTTTCTACATAGCCCGAACTGAACCATCTTTTGGAAAGGAGGAACACTGCATTTTGCCCAAAATACAGCCTTCACATACACGTTTTCCAGGTGCCTCAAGCTTGGGCAAAGAAGACACCATATCAGATTTCTGCAGGCATAGCAAACTTGAAAAATTCAGATGACCAAAGTGTGCATGCCAAAGCTTTGCATCTGACATAGCCTGAGAATCATGAACTGCACATGCCGAATCATTCACAGATCTTTCATAGTCTATGAGCTTATAGAGCCCACGGCATAAAATGCGAGAAGCAATAATCACATTGCCATTTGATAGATCATGAACTGTACACCTGTCATCAAGGAATTTCACAACCAAGCCAATCTTGGCTAATGCAGAAACTGATAACAGATTCTTCTTGATCCCTGGCACAAATAAGGCATCTGACAAGGTGAAAGAACTACCATCAGCAGTAGTCAGAATGATCTTACCAACTCTCATAACAGGATAAGAGGAGTTGTTGGCACATGTGACAGTATTCCTTGTAGGGGCAGGCTCGAGTGAAGAGAAGAAACTACGCTGCGAGGTAATATGTTTGGTCGCCCCACTGTCAAAGTACCAAACATCTGAGTCCACTGCAGACATGCACTACTCATGAGAAGATGGGTCAAAACTGCAAACAGTAGTAAACGCCCATTCTTCTTCCTGCACAAGATTAGCAGACTCTGTTTTGGGTGTAGAGGCTTTTGCAACAACCATTCTAGCCTCCTTTTTCTTTGCCTCTTTTGCAGCCAGTTTTGGATAGTTCTTTATGATATGATCATTCCCTTTACAGTACTTGCAAAACAATTTCTGCTTTTCTGATTTCTTCTCATCTTTATCCTGGTTCTTTGAATGTGCAGCATTTGTAGATTTCTGCTTACTAGTAGAAGAGCTCCATTTTCCTTTGCTCTTCTGACTAGCGAGGAAAGCTTGATCTGCAACACGCATAATGGACCTATTCTGCCTGGACTGATCTTCCTGCAACTGAACAGAGACTAACTCCTCAAATGATAAGGCATTTGGATTGCCTTTCATCATCAACCGAAGAGTAGAAGCAAAACTCTGATATGAATCAGGAAGACCATTCAAAACGGTCTGCACAAGTGAGCTATCTGGTATAACCTCATCAGCAGAAATCAATTGTTCCTTCAAATCTTTGATCTTCGTTAGGAAACTGTCCATAGAATCACCTTCATTCATGTGCTCACTCTCCAGCTGTTTTCGGAGGTAAGCAACACGAGCCTCATTCCTAGCTTGGTACAATGTGGTAAGTGTATCCCAAGCATCCCTAGCTGTTCTGCAAGAGGGAATATGAGGAATAATGGCACGTTTGATAGACAAAGCTATCAATGTATATGCCTGGGCATCTCTGCCATCCCAACGAATCTGCTCTACAATAGGTGCAACAGAAACAGCAGCACGAACACGAATGTGCACAATATCATCTTCGACACCATCTTCATCAGCTCCAGCACCTGTATTTGTAGTACCTGTCGTTACACGTGTAACAGGACGTCTTTCAACACCCTGCACAATGTTCCACAATCCTTTTGCAACCAAAACATGTCGCATCATATAAGCCCATAATGGGTAGTTGGTACCATCCAACTTATCCTCAACAACCAACATACGGAATACATCACTGCTTTCAGCCATGGCCGGTGACTAAAATACCTTGATGCAAAAAATTGACTATATCTCAAAAAGTTGAACAGAACTGCCGAGACGAGTTCTGCTAGACCTGTAGCAAACTTCGAGACGCTTAAACTAGCGAACAGAAACTGGTATATACCTTTGGCAAAAAAAGATGAAATAGCCTGCACAAGCACTGCGATAGTGCGTTCGGAGGCCGAAATGAGCTCAGATCGCGATTTCGGCACCACATAGCAAATCTGCTTTAATCTCGAAAACAGGTTAAGTATGCTCACCAAAATTCATGCGATTCTGAGACTGCAAATGGAGGAGTGTCCACGGCACCCTAGATGAAGCGACGACCTGCTCTGATACCAATTGTTGGAGATAGATGTCTGCAGAAGCACGCAAACATCACAAGGAAGAAGAAGAAGCTTGGAGCACAAGACACAATACTGAATGTATTACTAGAGAATGTACAAAGATAAGTAGCCCATTAGGGCAATAGGCATATATACAAGCCGGGGGAAAAAAACCTCCTAAAGAGGGAGAAAAGTGCCTCGGTGGTCCTAGTGTGTTCACACACATCACTACCTAAATATATCAACATGCCTATGTGAAGGGTCAAATTCACAAGTGTATTATACTTGTAAAGTTAGTTCACTATAGTTCTAAAAGTTTTTCTAAAATCACAAGAATGAGAAAATCTATGTAACTTAGTTTGTATCAACTGACGTGAGGTAAGAGAAGAAGTGGAAGAGTGTGATAGAATGTGAGAAGGAGTTCATTTTGTATGATTGAGTATAGTCGGGCTTCTCTGCATGAGAAAGCACATGTGCATTTGTGAGGTTTCATAGTTATGGAAAGAGTTTATTAAACTTCTGTGTATAAGTCTTCTTCTTCCATCTCCAAAGTTTCTCTTGTGTGTAATGATTTGCAAAATTGAAGTTCTCCAAGCAAGTCCATGCCTGGCATCGAATCTTAGATGATAAGTCATTGTTTTATTCTCTGAGTGTTATGTACTACTAGAACTTCTTAAAACATGAGGTTTGTGGAGCAACTTGATGCCTGGCATCGAGTTTTAGCATAAATTCAATGTCTGGCATCGACTTCCAACATAAAAGTGATCTTGTTCATGTCTGTGTTCAAGGGGGTAATTCTGGTGTTGAAAAAGTGACTAAAAAATCTCAAAGTCGATGCGTAGCATCGACTTTTGGTTGCAAGTCGATGCTAGGCATCGAATTTTCATTTTTAGACAGTTAGACTTACTAAAATAGGTAAAAATTCCACTTTTGGAAGTCATATAGGGTCATCTTGTAAAGGCTATATCTTGAGTTCTAGAGATCCATTTCTTGCATATGATATCTTGTTGGAAAGCTATACTCTTCTACTTCTATCCACAAGAAGATCATAGAGAAATAAATTTTGTGATAAGAGAAATTAGAAAAATACTAAAGGTATGTCATTTTAGTGACTGGAAAGTTTAGAAGAAGTAAAATTTTTGGTTTTGGCTATCATTTCTCAAATTTTGGAGTGGCAATGAGTTAATGGTGACCATAGAGGTTGTCTAATGTCACATTAATTCATTTCTTCTGATGTTTCACACATCAACAAGTGGTATCAGAGTAGGTCCTAAAGAGCAGAAGGTGGCAAAGGTACGAGAAGTTTTGGAAAGTTTTCCATTAAAGTTTGAAAGATGAAGCATTGGAAGACTCAAAGCATTGGAAGGTTACTTAAAAAGTATCTTCATACACAGAGAACCCCAAAAGGTATTATCCTTTATCCTTTAAGCTCACAGGTTGTAGCAGAAGGAAAGGAGTATGGCAGATCATATCTCCATTGACAAACTGGATAGAGATAATTACCCTACATGGGTAATGAGAATGGAATCCTTACTTTTGAGTAAGGATCTCATGGTATATGTAACTGGTGAAGAAGAGAAGCTAGTATTCGAAGATGAAAGCTGACCAAAGAAAGATGAACTAGATGCTTTAAAGCATTGGCAGAAGAAGGATGCAAGTGCAAAGAGCTTACATCTACAATACAATCTCAGATCATTTGCTACCACACATTAGAGGATTGGAATCATCTGAAGCTATATGGAATGCATTGGAATATCATTTTCGAAGTACTACCGAATCAATGAAAGCAAGTCTATGGTCAAAGTTTACAACATTCAAGAAGAAGCCAAGTCAAAGTATTAGTGATTATGTCACTAAGATGAAGGATCTAGCAGATAGTCTTGGATCCATAGATGAAGATATTGAGGATCACAAGTTGATTGCTCAATTACTTACAGGTTTCAGAGGGGACGAAAGGTGGAAACCTTTTGTCTTATCAAAAGAACTTTCATTCAATCATTATGTTCAAGATTTGAACCAGTTGTTTGGTTTGATGCTCACATTTGAGCAAGACTTGAAGGGAGATGGAGATAAGGGACAAAGTTCTGCAATGTACATGAAGAACAAGAAGAAAGGAGATAAAGGTAAAGCAAAGGATGAAAAGGAGTCGAGTTCTCAAGTTTATTATGCAAGAGGTAAAGGCACTGGCAGAGGAAGACCAAGAGCCTTTGGAAGACGTAGAGCTAATCAGAATAACAATAAGAAGACTTCCTGGATCTGTGGATTGAGTAATCATTTGGCTCATGACTGTTGTCACAACCAACAAGGATCAAACTAGAATCAAAACAACAATAGCAGAGGTCAAGGTGGCAGATATCAAAGTAATTTTCAAAGAGGTAGACAAAGTCAAAGAGGTAGAAAAAGTGAAAGAGGAGGCTATGGTAGAGGTGGAGGAAGAAGTTGGGGACAAAATCAATCCTACAACACCACCTACTACAACTATGCAAATGACACACAGAATGAAATTCATACATTATTGATGATGAATTCAATTAGCACATCAGATACAAAAGATCTAAAGGTATTTTACATTGACTCTGGATGTTCGAATCATTTGTCAGGTAACATAGAATTGATGTCAGAATTAGAAAAGGCATTTCTAGTCATAGTGTTCAAATAGGTGATAATACAAGACATAGTGTACATTCAATTGGAAAAGTGAAATGCAAAAGTGGAGCAGATTTTCTAACCAATATTTTGTATGTTCCCACAAAACCTAAAAACTTGATTAGTGTGAGGCAGATAGTTGAAAAAGGTTTTCAAGTCAGGTTTACAAATGAAGGAGTATTTGTTGAAGATCTAGAGCATGGATATAATCAGATTGTCTCTGGTAAGAAAGAAGGTAGACTCTTTAATTTAAGAGTACAAGGGAACATTGGTCAAGCTTTGCTCACACATGGTGAAGGAGTGATTACAAAACTTGATCTCTGGCATAAGAGATTATGTCATTTCAATAAAAGAGGAATTAAAGCTATGGTTGCTAATCAATCTGTACTAGGATTACCAAATGTGTAGAGTCAACATATGGTTTATAAATGTGAAGCATGTCAAATGGGAAAAGCACACAGGTTACCATTTCAAAAGAAAGGATTCAAACATGATGGATTACTAGAGCTCATTCATATAGATATATGGGGACCAACAAAAGAAGGATCTATCAATGGCTCAAGGTATTATGTTCTTTCATTGATGATGATACAAGATGGATAACATTATATGTTTTCAAGGAAAGATCAAAAGTGTTTGGAGCTTTCAAGCATTTTCATGCATATGTAGAGAGAGTCATAGGTCAAAAGCTTAAAAGACTGAGGTCTGATGGAGGGGGAGAATACTTCTCCCAAGAGTTCAATGATTATCTTTGGAATGCAGGTATTAAGAGAGAAATAACTTGCAGGTATACAACACAACAAAATGGTGTAGCAGAAAGAAGGAACAGGACTTTGGTTGAGTTTGCTAGAGCTATGCTGAAGGAGAAGAATTGTCCAAATTATCTAGGGGCAGAGGCTATAAATAAAACTACATATCTTGTGAATATAGTACCATGTGCTGATCTAAATGGAATGACTCAATATGAAGCTTGGTGGGGTAAGAAACCAACACTAGATCATTGTAGAGTGTTTGGATCAATTGCATATGCTTATGTGCCATCACAACTTAGACATAAACTTGAACCAAACGCAGATATGATGAAAAGCAGATGGGTTATAGGTTGTGTAATCCTATAACCAAACAATTTCTTGTTTCTACAGATGTTACATTTGATGAACAGAAAAGTTGGTATGCAGATCAAAGTCAAACAGATGAAGAATTTGAAGAAGAGGTAAGAACATGTGAGAAAGGAAAATCAATTGTGCAGGTGAATAGAGATGAAGACTATATGCAAGTAAGTACATCCAGAAGTGGATTAACAAGAAGAAATGAAGAAGTTCCTATATTTGATGAAGAGGTGTATCTAGACACATATGAAGAATGTGAACCAAGGAGGTCAGCTAGGACAAAAAGGCAATCAAAAAGGTATTCTTATGATACTTCTTACATAACTCAGAAGAACTATGCATATATGGTCGAAGATGATGAAGAACCTCGGAACTATGATGAAGCAAAAGTTAAGAAGCCATGAAGGAAGAATTTAATGCACTAGAGGAGAACAAGACATGGGAACCTATTCCTAAACCAAATGGTAAGAAAGTAATTGGAAATAAATGGGTTTATAAAGTGAAGAAGCTTGCAGATGGGACTATAGCCAGATACAAAGCTAGATTGGTAGTGAAAGGCTATGCCCAAACTTATGGCATAGAGTATGATGAGATATTCAGTCCTGTAGCTAAGATGTCAACTATAAGGACAATCATTGGTATTGCAGCTTCAAAAGGATGGACCCTAAGTCAATTGGATATAAAGAATGCATTCTTGAATGGATACATATAAGATGAGGTATACATGGAACAACCTCAAGGGTTTATAGATTCCAGGTATCCAAATTTTGTTTGCAGGTTGAGAAGAGCATTGTATGGATTGAAGCAAGCTCCAAGAGCATGGAACTATAGACTGGTAAAGTATCTCAATGATCTTGGATATCAAAGTTCAAAAGCAGATCCAAGTCTACTCATCAAAAGATCAGAGGAAGGTACAATCTACATTTGTATTTATGTAGATGACATTATAATCATAGGTACTTCAGATGAAGGAATCAAGGAGGTAAAGAGATTACTTGAAAAAGAATTCAAGATCAGTGATCTAGGAAAGTTATCATACTTTCTTGGAATGGAAGTTGCTTATATAGACCATGGCTTATATGTATCACAAGAAAGGTATCTTCTGAGCTTGTTGAAGAAGTTTGGAATGGAAAATTGCAGAGGAGCTTCAACTCCACTTGAAGTTAATCACAAGCTCAGTAGATATGATGGTGCATAATACAAAGATATGAGGAAGTATCAATCTCTTGTGGATAGTTTGATTTATGCTACACTAACAAGACCTGATCTTAGTTATGCAATGGAAGTCTTGTCACAATTCATACATTGTCCAAAGAACCCACATTGGATTGCAAGCCAAAGAGTTCTCAGATATATCAAAGGAACTATAAAGGAAGGATTATATTATCCTTTTACATCAGATTTGAAGTTGACAGCATATAGTGACTCACACTGGGAAGGTAATCAAGATGAGAGGGGATCAACACATGGATACATGATTTACATTGGTGATAATCTTGTAATTTGGTGTTCAAAGAAACAACATACAGTAGCATTATCATCAACTGAAGCTGAGTACAAAGGATGTGTGGAAGCAACTAAGGAGGTCATATGGATGCAGACACTGTTCAAAAGCTTGGGTATTGATCAAGGTATACCTACAATTCATGGAGATAATATGAGTTCACTTTATCTTGTAGCAAATCCAGTATTTCATGCAAGAACAAAACATATAGAGATACATTATCCTCCTAGAAAATTTTTCCATCTTCTAGGGATTCCATTGGGCTTTGGTATCTAATTGGAGAAGTAATGGAATTGGGTCTTGGCTAGAATCGAAACCAAGTCAAACTATTGGAGAGGTGTGCAAATTAATCTTCTTGGTCGCACAATGGTTATCAACACGTTCCTCATTTCATCGACAATTTACTTGCTCTCTTGTCAGAGAGCGAAAGAGCAAGAGCTATCCAAACTGGAAAGTATTTGCAGAAACTTCCTTTGGATGGGCAACCACAATAGGAAGGGCATGCCCAAAATCAAATAGTCCATCTCCACTAGCCAAAGGGATAGTGGGGGCCTCGACATTCTAGACATTGTATCTTTAGAATCCTTTGACAATAGCATAGAATTAGTCCCTGGTACTTCTCCTCCTCATAATGCACCTTATAAACATGGGCCACTACACCAAAAAGAAATAGAAAACAAAGTAAAAGACCTACTACAGAAAGGACTTATAAAGCCTAGTTCTTCCTTGTTTGGAGCACCAAATTATCTTAGTAGAGAAGAAGAATAAAACGTATCGAATGTGCATTGATTATAGAGCCCTTAATAAGATCACAATAAAGAATAGATATCCTATTCTTTGAATAGATGATCTTTTAGATAAATTACGAGGAGCTCGTTTCTTTAGTAAAATTGATGTAAAATCGGGATACCATCAGATTCATATGACACAAAGTGATATTTTTAAGAGTGCATTTAGAAATCAAACCGGGCATTATGAATCTATGATAATGCTCTTTGGACTTACCAATGCCCCTGCTACATTTGCACAAATGATGAACAATATTTTTCCTGATTACCAATCTTTTGTTCTTGTAATTTTTGATGATAGACTTGTTTATAGTAACAATGATAGTGAGCATGAGAAGCATCTTAAAACAGTTTTTCATTTACTACTAGAGAACATACTTTATGCTCATACTAAAAAGAGTTACTTCTTTCAATGTAAGCTAGAATATCTAGGAAATATTATTTCAAGTGAAGGTATGCATGTGGATCCAAAAAATATTAAAGTTATAGTAGAATGACCTACACCACAATCAGTCAATGATGTTTGTTCTTTTCTTGGGTTGGCTAGTTTCTTTAGGAAGTTTGTTCCAAACTTTTCTTATTTAGCATTTCCTCTTACCTTGTTATTGAAAAATAAAATAAAATTTGCATGGGAACTTCCCCAACAACAATCCTTTGAAATACTCAAACATGCACCTGTTTTATAGTTACTTGATTTTTCACAACCCTTTCATGTTGTTACTGATGCTAGTGGTTCAGGAATTGTTGCTCTTTTAATGCAAAATGATCATCCCATTGCATTTGAGAGTACAAAGCTTAAGCCCTCATAAAAGAAGTATAGTACATGTGATAAAGAATTCTTAGCAATTGTTCATGCTTTGCAAATTTGGAAACACTATCTGATGGGCTCTCCATTCTTAATCAAAACTGATCAACACGCTATTAAGCATTTATTAAATGAGCCCTTAATCTCTGATCCACATCTTAAATGGGCATCATTCATTCAAAATTCCCAACCCATTATCCAATATCAACTTGGTAAAGCTAATTTTGTAGCTGAGGCTCTTAACTGATTTCCTTCACATTCTATTGTTTTGCATAATAGTTCTACCATCCAAATTCATTCTTTTCAAGAAATGGTTTCCACTTATGCATGTGATTTGTATTTCTCACATGCATGGCATGACTTCAACAATGGAAAATCTTTATCTAACATTTCATAATGGTTTTCTTTATTTTCAACATAGATTATGCATAACCCAAGCTTTTAAAGATTTTGTCATGAAAGAAATGCATGAACCATCTTACATGGATCATAGAGGCATACAAAGCACCATTTCTACATGCAAAGGTTTCTTCTTTTGGCCACACATGGAAAAAGATATTGCACATTATGTTTCTCAATTCATTGTATGCCAGTGTGTAAAACGTCATCATGGTAAAACCATTTGGATTATTCATGTAACTTCCCATTCTCAATGGACCATGAGAACAAATTTCTATGGATTTTATCATAGTTCTTCCCCTCACTTCATCACATAATGATATGATTTGGATAATAGTTGATAGGTTTGGTAAATATGCATATTTCATTCCATGTAGAAAAACCTTTGTCTTCACCTCAGGCTACAAAATTATTAATTAAATGCATTTTCCCACATCATGGATTTCCTAAAGTAATGCTATCTGATTGTGATGTTAGATTTTGTAATCATTTTTGGGTTGCCTTATTTCAACATTTGGGTTCCAAATTAGATTCTAGCTCTGCATTTCATCTCGAAAGTAATGGAAAAAGTGAGGCTAGAAATAGTACAATTCTTGATTTATTGCATTGTTATTCATTAGATAGTCCCACTAACTAGGATGAAAAGTTGTCATTGCTTCAATTTGCTTATACTAACACCACACACAACACTAATGGTCGTGCACCTTTTGAAACGTTTTATGGCAAAAAGCTTTCCCACTCTCGTGTCACTCACCCAAAATAATCATTCTGATGGCTGATTCTATTGCTCAAGCTCACATTTCTATACTTCACAATGTTAATGAGCACATTAGGAAAAGTCAAGAGCGATACACATGTAATATCAATACAAAACAATTAGCTAAGGAATTCAAGGAAAATGATCTTGTGTGGTTGTGTATCATTAAAAGACGTCTCAAAAATATTTTGCAGCATCCTAAAATAACATTTGCACCATGCTATTATGGACCATTTTTCATTATACAAAACATTAATGATAATTCATTTTGATTAGATATTCCATCTCATTGGAATATACATAACTCTTTTCATATTAATTTACTTAAACCATTGAAAGGAACTTTACCACTCACTCCACTAATTGATGACCCTCCTTTAATTGAAGAACAATCTCAAATCTTGGTTTTTGAGAAAATAATTGATCATGATTTCACTACTACATCCACAAGTACTCAATACCATCCATATTTAGTTAGGTACAAAAATCACTCTATTGAAGAATGTCAATGGATACATAAAACACAATTAACACCTCATTATGACCATGTAATTTCTACATGTCATACACAAACACATTAATGTAATTCCTCCACGAACATTTCCATGCATGTGTTTTTACATGGAACATGCTTATTTTCGTTCAGTGATGGAAAATGTGGCTAGCCATCCATGATTATTTTTCTTATCAACTGAGATCAGTTGCTTCTTCAACTAAGGGGCATGTTATAAATTATGGAATCTGTTGAACAAGGCATTGTTGGAGTGTTAAGTTATTAATGTATTCATGTGTTTTGGTGTTTTTGATATTGGAGCTGAAGGTTCGTGAGGGCATGCAAGGCATGAAAGGATGGACAACAATAATCTCACTTTCGCGCACACATCAATAATCGGACTTATAATTTATTTTGTAAATAAACCCACGTTGAATGTTCTATTGTTAGTTCTACAAAAGTTACCAACTTCTACTTTCACGCATGCTTTTTGAAGCCGCTCTCATGTAACCACTAGTTTCCCATAATAAAAAAATCCTATAAATACATGCACTCTGTGGACTATCGAAACAGAGTGCATGGGGGGAGATTGCACCCAATACTGCATTCTATCTCATCTCTTGGCGTTTTTATTTTTCTATGTTTTTTTTGCATGCGTAACCTCTATGTGCATGTAAGCAAGATCCTGATAACTGATTCACTCCATGGGTTTTCAATACCCCATTCTTTCTCACCCTAGCACAAATGTTGCATATCCATTTCAAAGAAATAGCATGCCTATGCCAAATACACATCAAGGATACACAACACCTCAAGCTACACCTCCAATGTAGCCCATTGCTTAGTAGATTCTTGTACCATCAGTCCCCCCATGTACCAAGAAATAGTGAGCCTATTGATAGACAAGGAACTAGGAGATTTAGAGGGATTGGTTAAACAAGTTTTGTTTGGTGTGATGCCTAGGAATACTCTTCTTATGCATGCAAGGAGCTAAAGCAAGTCAAAGACCATCAACTAGTTACTCATATAGACAAGCCGGTTTGGGACTTTAGGATTGGTCTTCCTCTACTTGTAAATTGAGGGAAAGGAGGAAAGAAGTCATGGTACAAAAATCTTTCAAATAGGAAGATTAGAACATCCATAGCAAACTTAGAACCATAAGAGGTAGGATATGAAGAAGAAAATAGGCCAGCATCTTAGAATTATTACTCATTTGAGCCTCTAGTGAGAACTAGAGAGGCGATCATATAGAAGGCTACTTGGAAGTCTATTGTAGATCAACTTTTTGTCTACTCACATATTGCTAATCTTGAGGATAAGAGGAGAAGAGACAAGATGGAGGATGAGGTAGAGCCAGAAAGAAGAGTGACTAGGATACAAAGTACAGATGATGAGGAAAAGGCTAAAGATACTAAAAGGAAAGTCCATTTTCAGGAGCATGTTGCTTCTCAAGAAGAGGTAAAGAGATCTGAGAGCTGAAATCAAAGAGGAAAGAGGCCATTCAAGGACAATCCAAATTAGAAAAAAAACAATTAAAAATCAATAAAACAAAACAAGTAGATGAAACGAATCAAGAGACTACTGAAAAAATACATAATATCCAAGAACATGAAAACAAAACAAAAAAGAATCTCCAAAGTCCATACTGATTTCAAAACTTGAAAAGACGAAAGATGCAAAGGAGATTTTCAATGACATTTTAATGAAGAGTGAGCTAACAATGTCTTTGGAACATGTCTTCTCGATTGCAAAATCTTGAATTCATTGAGGGGTTCATTAAAGTGATTAAGAGGAGAATATTTTCATTACCTCAAGATATAAAGGTGGAAGAATCACCTAAGGTCACTCAAGCAAAGAATGCAGCTATTGCTCTGATTGAGTCATTTAATAATGAAGATGATGAGATCGTGATATGTCAAGTGAATAGAGGTCTCTTAGGTCGATTACTCCTAATGATGAAACAAGAGAATTTGAGAGTGATTATAATAGAAAGTTTGGGTGAGTGGGACATCATAAGTGAATGTGAAATTGGGAAAAGGTAGAGATTCATATTTGGCTTTGGCCTTGATTGACTCTAGATAAAAGATAAATGTCATATCTAACAAGTTATATGAAAACATTAGATGGTTGATAGACAAGGCATATAGATGCTAGATGAGGACTACAAACAATGGCTCTAGAGCTATGCGAGGAGCTTGTGCATTTGTGCTTGTGACAATTGCAGGAGTTTAAGAAGAATTTCACTTTTTTGTCTAGGATAAGTGTTCATATGACACTATTCTTCGGCAACCATTTATAGCCAAAATGTGAAAATGGAAAAATAGTGATGGAAAATGGTTTGATGTCTTGTAAGACTTTGTACATAGTTTTCAAAGTTATTTTGTATATTCATCTGTATTTGATTTATGTTGTTTTCAAAAAGAAAACATTTCAAATTATGAATTTAGAAAAATATATAAAAAACATTACACAAAACATAGCATTAATATTGTCTGATCAAGAGATTGAGAATATATTTGAGTTTGAAAGTATTTTGACTATTCTAGAAGAACTTGAGCAACACTACAACATATGAGGGTTATATCGACCCCTATACTAACACAAATACATGAGAGTAGTTTTGCCTCGACATTGGTATAGGTGTTGTCATGCACACTAGTACCAAAGCATCGATAATAGTTCTAGGATAGGCATGGGTATAATCATCGATAATTGCCCAATAGCATTGGTATAAGGCTTAGTACGCACGTCCATCAATTTGCACCATCACTAGTATATTTTTGCAAAGTGACAATATAATGTGTGGTATGTACATCTGTAGTAAAATCGTCACTAACTCCTTGGGCAAAAGTGTCGGTATAGGCACCGGTATGTTCAAGGATATATCAATGCTCATACCATTGCCCATATAGACGACCATATTTGCAAAATGTTTTTTGGCTAGAGTATGTTGTCTCTTGCTACAACAACATTACCATGCTATTGTGTAGAAAAAGACAATACACTCTGCCCAAAAAAAAACTCGAGTACATGTACCATACTAGTTGCTAATTTAGGGCTTACATGATTGAAAAGCAAAACATGATATTATAAAGCAAAACACATGAACATAAAAGAGATGAGTAGAGTGAACTATGAACCATGTACAAAAGAGATATTCCATAGATGAACCATGTACAAAAGAGATATATATTCCATAAATGAACCATGTAGAAAAGTGTGGCAAACCACTACCACATATGAGCCGAATACAAAATGTGGCAAACCACTACAATATAGAAATGGTGCTTGACTTGGAATAGGCTCTAATGGGATCTCAAGTTCATGTCTATTTGGCATCCCATCATTGAGATCAAGAAATCAGTTCTCATGTGGCAAATTCTCCACCCTGGCATCTAGAACAACCTAAAGGCTAACAAGACTTGTGGGGCTCTACCATGCTGCAAGCAATGCCACCGTAGCATTAAGGACCTGGGCCACATCTTCTTCACCTACCCCAAGTCTCTCTGGCTATGGTAGATCATTGGAAGTATTCTGAGAGTGTGGACACAAATCACCTAGAAGCAAGTGCTCCTTGGAGAAGCGATCGATTCCTCAGTGGCATCGTGGAATGCTGTAAAAGGGGAGACCTTGTAGAAGATTTGGAGGAAGTAGTGTGCCAACAATTTTGGACACCCTCCTAAAGAGTGGTCGATCGAGAAGTCTGCTATTCCTCCTAGGCAAAAGAATCTCCACTTGTAAGAGGTACTCACCTTTTAGACATTGTAAAGTGTTTCTTATCGAGAACAACAAACTAAAACCCAAATGGGCCCCGCATGAAGGGAATGAGAGGATTCTTAACCTCCTTTGTAACATTCTCTAGCCCTACAAGCTTTGTCCTTGCTCTAAGAAAATGAAGACGGAAAGCGAGTGATAACTCACATGGTCTTACCAATTGCAAACGCAATCTCCACGAATTCGCCGTATAAAAGTGCTTTGCAAACGCAATCTCCACGAATTCGTCGTATAAAAGCGTTGTTAGTTAAGAATATCAATAATGCTCATTCATGATGGCAGGATGCCTTTTCTCGCTTCTCCTCACGACTAGCGGATATCAACCGTGGAATTTTTTTAGTTTCTGCCGACTGTGCTTATAATTGACTCTTTTGAAGTACCTCAAATATTTTTTTGAAGATGTTTAAGATGCTCTAAGTAACTATTACTATAGATGCTGATTTTATGTAAAACATATTCAACAAACTTTCTTGAATATTGTTAGAAGATTGTGTTCGTTAGTCATGAACATGGTGAAGGCATTCGTCAAAATGGAATGCATGACAGAAAACTCAAAGTATTCATATTGAGGATGAGAGAAAGCCTTTTGCACATCATCGGCCTTTATCCCTATTTGGTGATATCCATGCCACAAATCTATCCTTGAGAAGATAGTGGCACCATAAATTTGATTAAATAAATCATCAACTTGTTTTTTATCGTCACATTATTTAATTTTCCGTAGTCTATATGGATGCATATTGACCCATATTTCTTTCTCAAAAGAAGGATAAGAGATGCCCAACGAGGTTAAATAGGCTTGATAAATCCCTTTCTCATGTATGTGTCTTGTTTCTTTTGAGCATGTACCTACTCGACAAAGGGGAGTTTGTAGGGTTTTTGGCGCGTAATTGCTCATTAGCCAAGAGCAACTTAATGGCATGGTCGATGAGCCCTATTGGGCGTGCGAAAACTCAGGCAGTTCCCTAGGGAACATATTGTTGTTAACTAATTAACAAGTTCTCTAAATTTATTTGAAACATATTCCGCAACAAGACATGAGATATAAGAAACTTGTTTCATATGTTCAGAGTGAGAAGCATAAAAGCTTCTATACAACATTGTTCTATAAGATTTTCTTAAGTAAGGGATAACTCAAAAATTCATGTTCAGCCTAGATTAAGTGTCTTGTACCATTCTGTGTAAATTCTTACATATTCAAATAATAACTACAACATAGAGAGATGCCTGAACTGAACTCCACAGCCACTCGCCACCTAAGACTACATCTGCACACTCAATATTCATAAATTCAGATTCAATTTTGTCATCGTATCCTTGAATTTCAACTTTTAAAATAGATACCATCTTTCCCAGATCTCTTGGTCATTGAAGCCACACGCTTATGTTGGAAGCTTGTTGGGGAGATATAATTTTACTTTACAGTGTGTATGTAACGACTTTATCATTGAAAATATTATTTATCATCCTTTGCGATCTCAATAGAGATCGAAAAACATGCAATTTTTAACTCGGTCATGGGATCCAGACTCTGGAAGAGTTCGCATATGATCAGTAACATGGCATTGGTGGGTGCCATGACTAAGTAGCACATCCAAGGTTTGTACAGAATGAAATTGATGGTTTTGTTTACTTTTAATCTGCACGATAATTCTTCAATTCACTTTAGTGGGACATTGTTTTATAGTGGTGCCATTGGGAAAAGTTTTCGGCTTTTATAGTGGGACATTCCTCTTTAATCGTATTTTACCTTCTTTTCCGGAGTAAAATGTTAAGAATCACAGATAGTGCTTAAACTGCATTGGTGTGGATGGAATAAACTCAACTAGATGCACACTAAAGTCAATATATTCGCTAAGCAAAGGATCGAATCACCTTTGAACGAAGTAAAAAACTCAATATTTCTCTTAGTATAGAGTAAAAGAGTAGATATAATTCTTCAAACATGAAAAAAATGAATCTTTTTCTTTTTATAAATGGAAGTTTGGCAATAGCCTACTCTAATAAAAAGAAAACAGTTGTACAAGTTAGTATCCATGGGACCACCTGAATCCCACAAAGCAAGGGAAGATCAAACAAATTTAGAGAACTCTACAAAGAAGGTAGATCACGCTCTCGTCCCCTTTACGTGGGGACCACTTGCTTTTAATCTTATTATTCTCTAGGAAAAACACTCTATGGTGTCTTAAGATGGGGGTTTCTTATAATTGGAAATTCTTGTGCCTAACAGGAAAAGAGGGTTTTTAAATGACCATTCTTTAAGAGGGCTTCCAAAATTGGTAGCACACCTCTCCTTCTAGATCTTCTAGAGGGTCTCACCTCTAATCGCTTTCCACAACGATGAGGAACACCCAATCGCTTAACCCAAGAATGCTTGCCTACACAATTTTTGTCCCTGAAACTCTCAGATATTCTCAAGGGTAGACCAGACAAACTTTGATTTGGGGCCTGAGAAGAAGAGGTGAACTAAGTCCTCGTTGCCACGTAAGCATCTTTTGCACCATGGGGGTAACCTAAAAATTTTTGTCACTTTTTGCATTGGTCGAAATTCTCCGATGGAGGTTTTGCCACATAAGCATCGACTCTTTTATCTCGATGAGTGGATGCCAAAGTGACTCAAACTTAAACTCCCATTGCAAGTTCAACCAGTCAGGACACCACTTCCTATTAAGTGTGACATGAAGGTCTAGGTTCTTCTTGAATCTAGGAATTTTGTCAAGGCTATTGCCATCGAACCATCTAAGAACCTCATGCCCTCCTAAAGACTAGTCGGTCAAAAAGTCTCTTTTCCTATTAGGCAGAAGAATTTCCAATTGTAAGAAACCCCCACCTTTTAGACATCATAGATCTTATAAATGATGCCAATGGTCCAGATAAAGTTCAAGGATCATGGTTATGAAGACTCGTCATATCCTAGTCAAGACTTAGAAGACTCTCCAAAATGTTCATCACATGCGAAGAGAAAAGCTCTATCAGAGGCCAAGGCATCCCGAGGAGGAATTGAACAAATGTAGCTCTCGATACTAGACATGGCTACAAAAAACGAGAGACATGGTGAGATATGAGGAAGAAATTCAAAAGAAAAATTTACACATACACTTTAAAGAGTGGTGGGCTAGTAAGGCTGACAAACCTACTAAAGAGATGTGTGGCCTCTTAAAAAGGAAACAATCTAACGATGCTATCCCCTTCTTGCTGGACATCAATGAGCTGAAATTCAAGGTGGAAGAAGAAAATAGCTCAATGATTATGGATGACTTTTCCCAACTCCTCAGGCTTTCGATGTCTCTTTCTCCCCATATGAGTGATTCTATAGAAGCCATTTCAAGAGTTAAATGAACATGAATCCTACACAGTTTGAAGACTCTTCTTCAAGCTCCCATTTTAGATACTATGATTCTAGAAGTTATCAAATCGTTGCCTAATGGGAAAAGCCCGGATCCTAACTACCTCACGAATGTGTTTTTCCAGACGTTTAGAGAGGTGGTGGCCACTAGTATGCTTCGTGTGGCAAGAGGCATTTTCTTTTGATGCATAGCTTGAATGTATAAACAAAAGTGTCCTCAAGATTATTCACAAAAAGGAAACAAAAAGAGGATTAAAAATTAGCAACCGATTACGATGCTACAAATAGGGAACAAGATCCTTGCTAAAGTTATTACCAACCAAATTTCTTGCCACTTACAAGGCTGGTTAAGAGAGGACCAAAAAGGCTTCAGCAAGGGTAGATGCATCCTCGAAGCAACATCTTGCGTAGACTTTTCTAAAGAGTCTACGCAAGATGTTATCTTCCTTAAAACTAACTTTGAAAAAGCTTATGAGAGGCTTGATTGGGACTTCATTCTCCAATATCTTAAAGACCTTGAATGAAGTCAAAAATTCACTAAGATGATGTCTACCCTCTAGGGAAATGTGTCGATGTAGATAAATATAAATGGACAGTTGTTGAAGGCTATGAGATGCTTGGACACATTCTTTGTGGTGTCAAGATCCAAAATAAAGCACTCTAAAATTGTTTTCAGAGCCATTATCAGACTTCCACCTTGATTTCGTCTTGATGAGGGCTCTTAGATGATCCCCAAGGGAAAAATCTTTTGCCTATCCCAATGGGATTTGGTGTTTCGATGGACCAACGATGGAACTAAGTCCTCTTTGAGCTTGATAACAAGTTGGCTATTAGAAAGACACGTAGATCAACCTCCAAGGGTGTGCCGTGGTAAACAATGTATTCCTTATCTCATTGACTATTTACTTTCTCTCCTACTAGAGACCAAAGCATCAATAGATTATCAAATTGAAAAGAATGTAAAGAAAATTTCTATGGATGGGTGACCCTAGTAGAAGAGGTGTCCCCAAAATTAAATGGACTACTATTAGCCAAAAGGTTCGTGGGGGTGTGGGCATTTTGGACATCAAAGTCATGGCAAATAATTTGGTGGCTAAATGGCTTATCAAATATTGGTGCAATAGTGAGCCCTCTTCGGCCATGCTTATATTAAGGAATAAGAGTGCTCTTATGCCTATGGGAATCCCAGGTTGAAAGGACCTTTTCCTTCTCTCCCTTTTGATCTCCCCGCTTTCAGTGTCTCCTAAAGGCTCGAATCTTTTGTGCTCTCTGTGGAAGAGATGGGACAAGTTCAACTAATTTGTCAGATTCGGTGAAGATTGGAAATAGGCGGCATATATTAAACAGAATGATTCGATCTGGTTCACTTTCAAGAGCATTAGAGGTGTGGAGTCCTATAGCCTCCAAAAAGCTCAGAAGCTTTAGAACAAGGGATTCCGGTATTGGAAACGCGTCTAGAACCAAGAAACTATCTAGTCTATTAAACTTGAGGATATCGATCTAGGAATAAGAGTGAACTACAAAGAATGGATCCTTTTCCAGAGTAGATGCATCACTTGGGAATGATCAAAAACCCGACTCCTCATCGGGTAGGACCCTCTACACCATGAGGGTCTTAAATGGCACAACGACAATAGCTTGAACAAAATTCCTAGAATCAAGAAAAAGTTGGACCATCATACCATGCTTAATAATAAGTGCTCTCTTACTTGGACAGGCTTGGAAAGGGATCTAAAGTTCATGTCTCTCTGGCACCCCTCATTGAGATATCAACATTGGTGCTCATCTCGCAAATCCTCCACTAGGGAGGCCAACAGAATTTGTGGGGCTTGGTCGTGCTGCAAGCGGTGCCATTGTGGCAATGAGGATTTGGAACACATTTTCTTCTCGTGCCCAAAATCTATCTCGATCTGGAAAATCCTTGAAAAAATTTTGCTACTATAGGAATTGGTCAATTGGAAGCAAGCATCAATGGGCAAGGCAATTGGCTACTCCTCATCATTGTGGAATGTAATAAGAGGTGAGACCCTCTGGAAGATTTGGAGAGAGAAGTGTGCTTCAAATTTTGGAAACCCTCCTAAAGAATGGTCTATCGAGAAATTTCTTTTCCTCCAAGAAAAAAGAATTTACAATTGTAAGAAGCCCCCACCTTTTAGGTATCATAGAGTGTTTTTCCTTGAGGAAAACAAGCCTAAATCCTAGTGAGCCCCACATGAGGGGGACGAGAGGGTTATCAACCTCCTTTGTAAAACCCTCTAACTTTGTATGTTCTTCCCCTACTTTATGGGATTTAGGGGGTCCCATAGATGCTAGAACCATTCACCTATACAATTGTTTCCTTTATTTTCATTAAATTTCTGGAGAGAAGGCTATTGTGGAACTTCCTTTTATAAGATGTAAAATGTACACAAGAACAAATCTTGCTTCAACTCCAAGTAGAGATGTGCAAGAATAGCTATATGCAGCTTCTCTAGGTGCCTTGCCATGATTGGTCTTTTCAGTTTGCACGTGGGTGCCTCCTATGTGAGTGGGGCCATGTGAGTTCTTTTTGGCCTCCTTGCTTAGGTGACAAGCGATTGCAACCTTTGGGGTGAAGCGGTCATCTCTGCATCTTGTTTCTATTAAAAAGACCCAAAAAAGGTTCACACAATTGGTGATTGTTGAATTCTTGAGAAACTACTCCACGACTCTAAGATACTAATTTTTTGGTAATGCCTTGATCTACACAACAAGACTTTCAAATCACTACTCAACCAACTATTATATGTGTTACACTTAAGGGACCTCTCACTAGGCATATAGAAACATTTTCCATGTATAGAAATTGTACACATGTCTACCATGTAAACAAAGGCTCATGATATTTGACTACCCCTAAGTAGGTTGAATGTGTCAACTAAGTTCAAGGACTCCAAGACGTTCCAATCCTAAAAAAGTATCGCCAAATCCTCTAATTCAATCCACAAGTAGTCAATTTTTTATTCCTTTTGCCATTAAAATCGATAAATGGGCCTCTTTTTCCAAAGGTAAACCAACCACTACACTTTGTTTCAACTCTTCCACGACGAGCAAACTAGGTGCGAGCCTCGAGGACAAACCAAAAAAGGGGAGAAGAGCAGGGTGAGAATGCTGAGGTCCTTCCATCCGGGAGGCCCATTAGCTTAAGATCGTTACTATTTCTAAAAATAAGCTTGGCCCAAAAGGCTTCACTATTGCTCCACAAATTAATTAACAATTCTGGGGCAAGCTTATTGGCCATGCCTTCGATGTCGAGAATGCCCTAACCATCTTGATATTTTTCGCTAATGCAAGTACTCCATTTAATTTTGGGAATTCTCATTCTATTGGAGTCACCAGTCTAGAGAAAGTTTCTACAGATCCTTTCGAGTTGAACAATTTCTTCGTCATTCCATCTCCAACAAGAGAGAAAGTAACTAATTGAAGAAATTAGGAATTTATTAATCACCATGGCCCTTCCCGCTAGGTTGATCTGCATACCTTTCTAATAGGCCAATTTGTTGTTGAGCTTTGAGAGAACCAAGTTCCATCGTTTGCCCACCAACACATCAAATCCCATTCGAATACCTAACAAGCGAATTATTTGCCCACTAGGAATCAGTTGACAACCTTGGTCAACAAGAAACTAGGGTGGGTGTCTGGTAACCACCCTGAAAGTGATTTTACAGTTATTTATTTTGGATCCTGAAGCCTCACAAAATGTGTTTAGGCATCTCCAAAAAGTATAAATGCTAGTCATATTGTTAACTACAAAGGCATGTGCATCATCAGCAAACAATCTCATGAGCATCTCCTTTTGATTAAGAGGGAGGGAGAGGCCATGAATTTGGCCCAAGCCACCATAATGATTGATAAGGCAGCTAAGTCCATGAGCAGCAATAGCAAAGAGGAGAGGGGCCAAGGGGCATCCCTACATGATAAAGTGTTTTACTCTAATAGCTTGAGAAAGTTGGCCATTGATGTTTATATGAGCCGATGCAGTTTTGAGCAATGCCGAGACCATCTTAGTGAACTTGTGACCAAAACCAAGGTCTTTTGAGAGATTGGAGAAGGAAGTCCCACTCAAGCCTATCATAGGCTTTGTCGAAGTCAATCTTGATAAAGATTACATCTTGAGCAGATTATTTAGCAAAATCAAGACCTTGCTAGATGTGAATGATAACTTCCAAGATGGACCTCCCCTTGATAAAACCCTTTTTTATCTTCACTCAACCAATTTTGTAAGTGGCAAGAAATTCTATTAGCAATAACGTTAGCAAGGATCTTGTAACATGTTTGTAACATTGTGATTCGGTGCCAATTCTCTATCCTTTTTTGTGAATAAGCTTGATAACACCATTATTTCAAGTAATGCATGAAACAAAACTACCTCTTGCCACACTAGACAAAGAGGAGTAGTCACCACATGTCGAAAGTTCTTGAAAAACTCATTAGTGAGGCTACCGAGACCCAACCTTTTCCCATTAGGAAGCGAATCCATAACTTCGAGAATGTCAACATCTGAAATGGGAGCTTCTAGCAACAGCTTCAAATTTTGCAGGATTTTAGAGGTCTTGACTCTAGAGATGGTTGCCATGCAACCATGCATGTGGAGAGAAAGGGGGAGTAGAGACTCTCAGAAGCTAGGTTTCATGCCCTTCTAGTAGGTTGAGTTGCATGCCATTCTAGTAGGAAAATTTTTTCTCCAATTTGGGCATAACCAAATTCAAAAGCTAGCCCATAGAGGCTTCAGAACACATCGGGAGTCCAAGGATCCAAAGAATCTATCCATTGAGTATTTTTAAAAGCCTTGGTTAGTCAAGAGTTGCAATGTGGTCCATATAATGTATTGAATGTAGTTTTGAAGTGATTAATTTTAGATCCAAAATATAGTGCAAAAAACATTTAGACATTGTGAGAAGGTATTGATACTATTCATGTCATTATGCACAAAAGTTTTTGTGTCATTACCAAAGAGTCTCATGATCATTTGGCTCTGAGTATGGGGGAGGCAAAGACCTTTGGTATGCCGAAGGAGGTCCTAATGGTTAACCAAACACCTAAGGCCATCAATGGAAATGGCAAAACGAAGAGGATCCAAAGGACAATCCTATCTAATAGATCGTTTTAGCCTAATTTGTTGAAAGCATTGACCATTGATTTGAAATCAATATGAGGTGTTCTCCATAAGCATAGAGATAATGTTGATGAGTTTAGGTCTACAACTGATGTCTTTTAGGGATTGTAGAAAGAAATACCACTCTAGGCGATCATAAGTTTTGTCAAACTCTATTATGATGAAGAGGAAATCCTCGAATGATTCCTTAAAAAATTCCAGGCCTTGCCACACATCAATAATAGTCCAAACATTGGGTCTACCCTTTTTGTCCTCATTGATTTAAAAGCATAGATGGCAGGTAATGTGATTCACAATAAACTTAGTTAAAATCTTATACCCAGTTTATAACACAGTGATGGGATGCCACTTTTTGATCGTGCTTTTGCTATCTTATTTTTTGAATTATCTTAATTACACCTTCATTGAGAAAATTAGGTAGAGCACTAAAGTTTAAAGCTTATTTCCACACTATTAGAAGTAGTTTCACAATGCTAGTCCTAAAAGTCTTGAAGAAATCATTGGTGAGACCATCTAGTCCTCGATCTTACCATTAGAAACAACATAAATCAATTGAAGAATCTCTATGTGAGTGATAGGGGAGTCAAGAATATGCGCAATGTTGGGATTTCCTTTTTATGTGATTCTTGAGGTGGCATACATGCAATCTCTCCTCTAATAAGTGAGCAGCATGACACTCCCAAGACATGAGTGAAGTGGTTGGTTATTAATTCAATATTCTCTTTCTTAGAAGCACATCCACCTCAATGTTATTAACCATAAATGGGATCTCTTCCTTGAGTTGCATCTTCTTCAGGAGCACATCCGTTTTGCCTAGTTGTCTCTTGTGCCCGCCCACCATTCTTTACAATAAATATGTTTGCTTCCTCTTTTAATTTCCTCTTTATATCTTTGTTTTCATACAATTTTTTGGAGTCCTGATATGAGGCCATAATTTCCATTATTTACTTCCAACTCAAGACGCCTAAGCCAGTGATAATGATTTTCCCTTCATACTCATTGAATGTTACAGATTCCTTTTTGCATCTTCACAAGGAGAACTTGGGATTTCTTGACAACCAAAACACTTAGTCGGAGAGGTATAACATATAAAGGCCGTACTCTAGGCCATGGAGATCCCCCATTGTATGGAAGGAAGGGAGATGATTGATGGATTAACATGAAACCAAGGGACCTTCATCTATCTAAGAAGAGCTTTGAAGGTGAGAATCATAGGTTAATGATTAAATAAAACTAATTCCACACATTGGGAGAGGGATGAGTGAACTTGTTTCTCAATGATTTTCTACGAGATATATCATCTATCAAGTCTAAATTTCTGCAATTTTATTCCCTACTAGAGGTTTGACCATGAGAAATTGTGTATGCCTTTGACTTCCACCAGATCATGGTGTAGCTTAAGTTGGTCATAGGATTCTTTTTCAATTTTGCCAAAACTTTGTCCCCTTTGATCCTATCTATCAAACCAAAATTCCACCATATTAAAGTCCCCATACATGATGACCTCCAAAGGTAGAGAGTCTAAAGAGTGCAAGATGTCAAGTCTTTCTATATGCAAAATGGGCCAAGGCCGACATGTATGGGCAAGAAGGAGTTCATCCAAAAACATAACGGGTAGCTATTGATTGTAGACCAACACCATGATGCATTTTCATCAGTAAGGTAAATGTTTTGCATAGAGGAATCGATGTCTCTCCATTGTCAAGCTCCATGAAAAGAGGCCCCTCAGCATGAGTGGACTGAAACTGGGAGGGCATTCCATTTGCATGCACCTCGTAGATCTATCTTCCATGACACATCTCAAGGGAGTGAGGGATGCATTCCCATAATCGAGCCTCTACCCAAGACCCAAGCAGAAAATAATGTTTATTTGATGAGAGGTGAAGGGAAGGCTCAACATACATGACCATAGCCCATCGTCACTCAAACATTGGAGGCAGTCGTGGTTAATCTGCTCTCTAAAGAGGTCATTCCATGATCACCACTCCCTTTATAAATAAGCAGTACTTGACACAACATGGAAAGCATCAAAAGATGATTTCGATAAAGTAACAAAAAGGTAGGAAAAGTTTCATGACCCCTACCCCTCCCCCGTTCATTGTTTTTCTGCTTTCGTTTTTACCTATAATTTGTCTAGAACCCCTTCATGGGAGTCTATTTTGAGCTTCAAAGCTTCAATTCTATCATTTTTTTTCGCGATTTTAGGCGTTTTTAGCATTCTAGATGCATTCTTGACATCAGCACTACTCAATTTCATTGCTTTGCTAATTTTCTCACCTTATGAAATCATTCCTCTCATCATAAATCTTTTCACTTATATCATCTTTTCTCCCAACACATTTCACATGTCTACCACATTCCACATCGTTTACATGGTCTCTTTGCATTAATGAGCATAGAGTTGATCTACAATAAAGTGTCTGTCGCGGCCTTTCTGGGGAGGCGCCGTGGATTGCGGGCTGGCCGACCGCTTCGTTGTCAGTGCGCTGTCACATCTCTCTTCGCGCGTTGGAGGTCTTCTCTTTCTAATACCTGTAAGATTTATATCATCACGCAAAGTAATGATTCCGAGATGAAGCAGATGGTGTCGCGCTGTAGAAGTTTAGCTCTGATAGACAAGGAGATGGTGTCGCGCTGTAGCAGAGATGAAGCAGATGGTGTCGCGCTGTAGAAGTTTAGCTCTGATAGACAAGGAGTGCAGAGGACCACGACAACAACAGAGGTGTCTGTCGTGATTCTAGTCGGTCTATCGCGTTCCGTTTCAGTCTGTCGCGGGACCGTTCCCCGTCTGTCGCGGATCAGTAAACTGCTTATCGCGGATCTCTCACGCTCCAAATCCGTCTGTCGCGATTCGGCCGGTCTATCGCGTTCCCTTCCGTCTATCGCGGGACCGTTCCCCGTCTGTCGCGGTTTTGCAAACCGCTTATCGCGGTTCAAACTGTCTGTCGCGGCCTTTCTGGGGAGGCGCCGTGGATTGCGGGCTGGCCGACCGCTTCGTTGTCAGTGCGCCGTCACATCTCTCTTCGCGCGTTGGAGGTCTTCTCTTTCTAAAAGCGGCGGCGTGAGCTCCTTGCTGTTTTCGAAAAAGGGGGCAGGAAAAGACTCGAAGAAAAGGGGAGGGAGTCAAATGGAGCCCCCTTAACTCGAGTGGAGATCTACGAGGCCTTCTTATAAACATTCACTTTTGCATATCCTTCGTGACCTATTTGATAATGCACCTTATCCTTCTGTGGCATGTATTTAGCACTCCAATCATCCTACTATTGCAAGTGAAGTAAGAGTTTAACGCTAGGGTATAGTTTCCTAGATTCTCCAATAACATCCTTTTGCAGCCAGCGTTTCAGTTTATGTCATCTTTCTAGCATTTTAACATGTGACACAATGTTGGAAAGCCATGCGTTTGTGAGAGGTCTTCCCCTTGATTGCATTCCACAAGGCCACGAAGAAATCGATTGCTTCGGGAGTTTTTTAGTTCATCGTGTTCGGAGAAAGGGTTTTCGGATTGTTTGAGTGACTCGAGAGCTTCTCGATTTTTCCGCTCATCTTTAGCATTCGAAGAAGTTTTGAAGAGGTAAGAGGCGTGTGTCTACTCTTTTTATTCTCAGCTTGCAATTGGAAATCAAGAAACCGTAGGACGGGCCATGGATGTGGCTTCATCCTCCCTCGTGAAAAGTAACCGGGCCCCTCCCCCCGGGGAGACCGATATCCTGGCCGCTCTGCTGGAGGGGGGGTCGTGTGCCGCCCCTGGGGCATCCGAAAGTGCTGAATCCCCCATTGTCTCCCTCAGTAGACCCGCAGTTCTGTCTGCTCAGGAGGAGCTCAAGAAAGTTTGCCTCGTCGGCCAAGTGTTTGGCCCTAGGCCCCCGCTCGAAACTGTGCGACAATGGCTTCGAAAAGAGTGGTTCCCTCGAGGACTAATTGTTAGCAAATGTCAGTTCCTCCCAGCGGGCCACGTGCTGCTTGTCTTCGAAAATGAAGAAATGGCATTCCAAGCCCTAAGCGTTGGCACCTGGCAGCTCGGTCGGTCGACCCTGTGCCTATTCAGATGGTCCCCGGATTTTACTCCCGACAAATCGAAATCGCTTCGGTACCCTCTTTGGGTTGAGCTCCCTAACCTTCCTTACTTCTTGTACAACTTCGTGTGGGACATTGTCTCTCCTATCGGCAAGCCGCTGGCTTCTCGTGAAGACATTGGTGGTCTCATCTATGAAGGTGCAAGACACTCGTTCAATGCTAGGTGGCACCCCCAAATCTATGTCGAGGCCGACCTCAGTTCGCCGCTCCCAGCAATGATCAAAGTGGACATGGGCGAAGGAGATGTATGGGAGCAGGACATCAGCTACAAAAACCTTCCCAACGCGTGCTTTCGTTGTGGCCAGCAAGGCCACAAGATTAAAGATTGCCCTCTCAGGCAAAAAAACAAGCGCTTTCAAGAAGCCTCCAAAACTGCTCAAGACAACAATGGCGATCCGACCCACTTGACCAAGGAAGGGGAAGGCAAGGGCATCCTGAAGCCACAAGCTGATGCTGATGGCTTTACTGAAGTTAGAAGAAGAAGGAAAAGAAGCCCTAGGGCCAACGGTGAGAGAAACAACCTGCCACATACCCCCTATAGCAACTTGTATTGCAATCTAGAAAAGGAGATCAATGAGTTTGACTACCCAGGTGGGAAGCTACCTGAGGCAGACATCTACGACAAAGCCCTAGAGATCCCCGACAATAAAGAAACCCCCCAGGAGGGCTACACTACAAGCAAAGAAGATGGTTTCACCACTAGTAACGAAGACAACTTGGATAGTGAAAGTTCCATCATTGGATCAACGATCCCGGAAACGGTGCCGAGCACGGGGCACAAGTCTCCCCAGCAAGGGGCGTCCCGCAAAGGAAAACAGCCCATGGAGTTACCCTGGAAAAGCCCCCACAAGAACAGATTTCTAAGTCGGGAACAGATCCCAGCGAAAAAGAAAGATGAAGCCAAGAGAAGAAAGGACAAAGCTCCCTCCCGCAAAGAGGGATCAATACAAAAATGATCGTCATCTCGCTAAATGCTAGAGGGCTAACCAACCCCTCAAGAGCGACCATCATTGGTCAATGGCTTCGCGACATTAGCTTAAACCCAGACTTTATATGCATTCAAGAGATTAAAATTGAAGGAGAAGACCTCCAGAAACGGCTCAGGCAGGTCTCCTCGGCCCATGTGTGGATCCCAACGAAACACCCGCGGGGGTCTGGAGGAACGGCTATCGGTGTTAAACAACTCTGGTTTGAAAAGCTTGAGAACTTCATTGAAGATGTAAGTCACCGTTGGATCGCTGTTTCTTTTGGAGCTCCTCTTTGTGCTACTATGGTTTCTTTGTACGCCCCTAACGGGGATTTGGAGAGACGGAACACTTGGGCCTCCTTAGACTCGCTTCCCCACAACGTGCTCATATGCGGTGATTTCAACATGGTGGAGGACCCTATGGACAGATGGATGGGCAAGGGCAGGGTCATCGACAGTCGGGAGAAAGAAACGTGGGACATGACCAAACTTCACTTGGATTTGGTTGAATTCAAAGACTCGAATGGCTTTTCTTGGTCGAATCTCCAAGTGGGCGAGGACCTGAGGAAAGCTAGACTCGACAGATGCTACATTTCTCAGAGTTTTACCCATCAGTGGGGCCATCCTACCATCACGCAACGCACTGACCTCACTATCTCTGATCACTACCCGATTGTCATCACTTTTCAACCTTCCAACAAGATCCGCAAGGCTCCGTGGTTCCATGCCAACGCATCCACCTTCTCTCTCCCCTCCGTCCATCAAGAAATCGCCGATGTGTGGAAGGTGGCGTTCGCCTCTGGCCTAGCCCCAGCCAAGTGCTGGAGAAATGCGGTCGACAAGTCTCGTAAGATCATGATCAGAACTAAGAAGATGCTCGAGACTGTGCGGCGGGCTCGCAGGGTTGCTCTCTACCACAGACTCTGGCGGCTCGAGGAGGAAGTGAACAAAGGAAAACACCAAGCCCAGAAAGGTCTCCGAAAAATCAGAGCAGTGTTGAGATACGAGGAAGAAATACAAAGGAAAAACTTGCAAATCTTCTTCAAGGAGTGGTGGGCTGGCAAAGCCGACAAACCCACCAAAGAGATGTGCCGTATCCTTAAAAGGAAACACAACAGAGATTCGATCCCCCTACTGCTAGATCCTCTTGGCAATGTATGCAATTCGGAAGAAGATAATTTTGGCATCATCGAAGGGCACTTCACGAGACTCCTGGGAACCTCGAACCCCCTCTCCCACCATAGAAGGGACTGTATGGCTGCCATTTCTAGGGTTTCCCCCCGGAGGATTCCACCCAACCTCCACTCCCTGCTCCATGCTCCTATCTCTGAATCAGAAATCATTGAGGTCATTGATGCCCTCCCTCTCGGTAAAAGCCCGGGACCCGACGGACTCACTAACGAGTTTCTTTAAATCCTTCAAGCTGGTGGTTGCCACCCCTCTTCGGATGGTTTGGCAAGAAGCGCTAACGTTTGGTGCTCTTCCTTCTTGTCTAAATAATGGAATTATCAAGTTGATACACAAGAAGGGGGAAAAGAACAGAATCGAGAACAGGCGGCCTATTACGATGCTCCAAACAGGATACAAGATCATCGCCAAAGTCATCGCCAACAGACTCTCGTGCCACCTGAGATCTTGGCTTAGTGAGGACCAAAAAGGTTTCATCAAAGGCAGGTCTATCCTGGAAACCATTATGGATATTTGGGAAGGTATTCAATTTGCAAATGAGTCTAATCAAGATGTGGTCTTCCTTAAGATCGATTTTGACAAAGCTTACGACAGGCTAGAATGGGACTATATTCTGCAGTCGCTTCAAGATCTCGGATGTAGTCAGAAATTCACCAAGATGATCGCGACCCTTCTTGGAAACGCAACGACCCAAATTAACGTTAACGGCAAACTTTCGAAGGCGATCCATCTTAAAAGGTCTATTAGACAAGGGTGCCCTCTGGCCCCCCTCCTTTTTGCCGTCGCCACTGAGGGGCTGAGCAGACTTGTGGCACATCATGTTGAGGCTGGCAATATCAAAGGCCTCCGGCTGCCTCAAGACCACGGTCAAATCATCATGAGACTGTTTGCCTCTGGATCCAAAATCAACCACTCTAAGACCGCCTTCAGGGCTATTGTGGGACATCATCCTGGCCTTCTCATTGACCATGGCTGTCAAATCATTCCGCAGGGCCAAATCTTTCGACTTCTTGGAATCCCCTTGGGGTTTGGCGTCTCTAAGGAGCAGCGATGGAACTGGGTGCTTGCCAAACTTGAAAACAAGCTCAACTATTGGAAAGGTATGCAAATCAATCTCGCTGGACGTGCGATGGTTATCAACACGTTCCTCCTCTCTTCTACCATCTATTTCCTTTCTTGCTGGAGACCGAACGAGCAAGGCCTGTCCAAACTGAATAGTATTTGTAGAAACTTTCTTTGGACGGGCGATCATAACAGAAGGGGGGTGCCTAAAATCAAATGGGCCATCTGCACTAGCCCTAGAGATAGCGGGGGGCTGGGTATCCTGGACATTGGGTGTATGGCCAACAAACTGGCAGCCAAATGGATGATTAAGGCTTGGTGCAATAGGGAGGCCTCGTGGGCGAAGCTGATCTTCAGAAACAAGCATGAGTTGGCCCTCATGGGGTGCCCGAACTGGAAGAATCTCGACATCATGACCCTGCTATTCTCCCCGATCCCCGTCTTCCCGAAAGGCTCTAATCTCGTGTGCTCCCTTTGGAAGGGCTGGAATAAAGTCAAAAGCTTCAAAAGAATTAGTGAAGACTGGAAGTGGGCGGCCGGAATCAGACAAAACGACTCTATCTGGTTTCCGATTCATGGCATCCGGAGTGTGGAGTCGTGGAACATTCAAAATGCCAAGAAATTATGGAACAAAGGATTCAAAAAATGGAAACACCTCTGGAAACATGACACCAACAGCTGGATCAACTTCGAGGATATTGACCCTCGCATAAACATCTCCTACGAAGAATGGAACACTCTGCAAAGCAGATGCCTCGCTTGGGATCGTCACAAGACTCGCCTTCTCATGGGACACGACACACCGAACGCGCGTGGTCTCAAATGGCACAATGGAAATAGCCTACTCAAAATCCCGAACATCAAAGAAACGACTGACCTCCAGATAAGCCTCAACAAGAAGTGGTGCCTGTCTTGGACGCGGCTTCGGTGGGACATGAAATTCATGGGTATCTGGCACCCACTTATAGAGATTAAGAAGTCTGTCCTCTTATGGCAAATTCTTCATCGAGGAATTTGGACCAACCATAAGGCAAGCAAACTTTGTGGGTTCCCTCCTTGGTGCAAACGCTGCCACCGTGCTATCGAAGATGTCCCACACATCTTCCTTACTTGCCCCAACTCCTACAAAATCTGGCAGATGGTTGGAATGAAAATCAGACTTCAGAAACAGCTTAGTTGGAAACAAGTCCTTTTGGGGGAAGCGATTGGCTGCTCTGCGGCACTCTGGAACGCAATCAGAGGGGAAGTCCTGTGGAAAATTTGGCGGGAGCGGTGTGCTCTCAACTTCGGCGATCCCCCCAGGGAGTGGTCGATTGAGAAATCACTATTCCTCCTTGGCAAAAGGATTGTCAACAGTAAGAAATCCCCCCCCTTCAGGCACCATCAAGTCCTCCTGTTGATCAACAACAAGCTCAAACCCAAGTGGGCCCCGCATGAGGGCGACGAGAGGGTGATCAACCTTCTTTGTAATGCAACCTAGGATTCAAACAAGCTTCCCCTGCTTTGTGGGATTTGGGGGGTCCCGTGGGCACTAGTCCCCTTCTATTGTACCTTTGTTTCTTAATTTAATTCAAGTCCGGGAGAGTAGGCTATTGCCGAACTTCCTTTATATAAAAAAAAAGAATTGTATATTTTTCGCAAAGTTTAATTTCACAGCCCATCCTGTGATTCCGCCTTCTTCTGTCCCTCCCTTCTTCCCCATCCCTTCTCCTTGTCTCAGCTTGTGGCATCATGGCTCTGTTGTGGTGATGGAGAGTTAGGATACTAAAGAATGGCGCTTGCTTCCCCTCAGCGTACATCCATCCTCCTTCAGGAAAGGCACGCAGTTAGTGTTGAACATCTTTTAGTAATCAAATACTTTTTGTATATTTTCTTTCACATGGGTATCTCGCTATCTCTTTCTCAATTACACTTCCTCTACACAAACCAGCCAAGTGACACTAGACCCCTTGTTCTCTTCCTCTCTTGCCACATGGCGTTTGATTTCTATCTCTTTACTCTATCCTCTTCCTTCTTCTCTCAAGAGGATACACTTTCGGAGTATTTTCCCTCTCTTGCACTGTTATAAATTCCCTATTTGTACTTTCAATGCATCTTCCATACACTTTACATACACATTTCCCTCTTGGACACATGGCACTATTATCTCTGCCCTAGGATGGAAGCGCAAGGAAAAACATATGAGTACTTGGAGAAGGAAGCTCAAGGAGCACTTTCTTTCTCGGGTGTGAAATATCAACGGAGATCTTTCCCGATGCCCTAGGATGGAAACGCAAGGAAAAACATATGAGTACTTGGAGAAGGAAGCTCAAGGAGAGAAAAGATCGAGAAACCTCTCTCATGCTCTCTATTTCAGTCAGAAACAGCTCATAAAAGTCCTCTCTTCCAAGGTCCATTGCATGCTCTTTTACTTTTGGTACATGCACTAGAGCTTTTTCTTGAAAGATTTATCTTAAGCTCTAAAGCTATCTCATCCTCTAAAAGGCTTCGATATAGTTTGAAAAAATTTCTTCGACTCATCTTTCTCTATAGAACTTCATCACAACATTCACTTTCAACATTCACCATCTTCTAGGAGACTACTCAAAGAAATCCAGGTATGAAGGAGAATCAAAAGAGAGAAGGGGTTCTTCCAGAACATGGTGGTCTCACTCAAGACATGTTGGTACCTGCAAGTGTACCAGATACCTTGAAAGTGGAGGATCCTTTTTCTCTAATATAAAGGAAGTTTGGCCTTAGCCTACTCTGCTGAACTTGTATTAAATAAAAGGAAAAGAAAAGTACAAGAGAAGAGGAGTATTGCCCATAAGACCCCCCCAAGTACCATAGAGCAAGGGTATATCTTACAGATTTTAGATGGCATTATAAAGAAGGTTACTCACCCTCTCATCACCTTCATGCGGGGTCCAGTTGGGTTTAAGCTTGTTGTTGATCAGAAGGAGCACTTTGTGATGTCTGAAAGGGTAGGAATTCTTACAATTGATGATTCTTTTACTGAGGAGGAACAACGATTTCTCAATCGACCACTCTTTGGGAGAGTTGCGAAAGTTATAAGCACATCTTTCCCCCCAGATCTTCTAGAGGACCTCCCCTCTCATGGCATTCCAAAGATTCACCGAGCAGTCGATTGCTTCTCCAAGCATAGCTTGTTTCCAGTTGATATGCTTCTGCAGTCTCATTTTCTTGCCGACAATTTGCGAGAGCCATTTGGAGTTAGGACAAGTAAAGAAGATGTGACCAACATCTTCAATGGACCCGCAATAGTGCTTGTGCTAGGGAGACACCCTGCAAATTTTGTTAGCCTTCAGGTTTGTCTAGATTCCTTGATGAAGAACTTTCCATAAGAGGATAGACTTTTTGTTTTCTATGAGAGGGTGCTGGATACCCATGAACTTCATATCCCACTGTAGCCGCATCCATGATAGGCACCACTTCTTGTTGAGGTTGACCTAATAATCAATGTTTCCTCTGGTATTTGGGATTTTTGTTAGGCAATTACCATTATCCCATATGAGACCTAATGGGCACGAGGAGTTGTGTCCCATGAGAAGATGGACTTTAGAGCGGTCCCAAGCAAGACATCTACTTTGTAAAATATTCCATTCTTCATAGTTAAAGCTGACACTAGGGTCATTATCCTCAAAGTTTATCCATTGGTTGGTGTCTTATTTCCAAAGATGTTTCCATTTTCTAAATCCCTTGTTCTATAGCCTATTCGTTCATTTAATGTTCCAAGATTCCACGTTCTTGATGCCATGGATTAGAAAGCAGATAGAGTCATTCTGTCTGATAGTGACCGCCCACTTCCAATCTTCACTAATTCTTATGAAGCTTTTGACTTTATTCCAATTCTTCCAAAGTGAGCACACTAGATTTAAGCCTTTTGGGAAAACAACAATGGGGGAAAACAAAAGGGTCAGAATGTCAAGATTCTTCCAATTTGGGAATCCCACAAAAGTCAACGCATTCTTGTTTTTGAAGATCCATTTGGTCCTCGAAGTCTCCCCATTGCCCCACACCTTAATCATCCATTTTGCCGCACGTTTGTGAGGCATGCACCCAATGTCTAGAATACCAAGGCCCCCACTATCCCTTTGGCTAGTTGTAATAAAGTAATTATGTGATCCAAGGGTCTGGCCGGTTCAGACAGATATAAAATCTGACATTGTTTGGTCATCCGTGTGTATGACCAAAGATCTCGAGTTTTAGACTTACTAGGAGGTCTTGTGTTCTTGTGTACAAGTGATCCACTTAGCTTAGTGGTTAAGTCTTAAGGATGTGAAGGAGGAGGTCTTGGGTTCAATCCCCATGGGGGACATGGGGAGAGTATTTTGCCCAAAGAGATCTAGAGCGTTCTAGAACATCCACTTGAGTTAACTCGAGTTAACTAGGACACTTGGCACACATGTAGTTACATGACTGACACTTGGATGGCTAGTATCCACCTGCTCAAGAAGGTAGTCCCTTGGAGAGAGCTATATATAGAGGCATTTGGTTGAGAGGAGAGTCATCTCTCTAGCACGTGGTGGTCGTAATCCTCATTCTCTTGCATTGGTATCAGATCCATTTGAAGTATCCTCTCTATTGCCTTCTAGTAGCTTCATCATTCCTTTTTTCAATCCCATACATGGAGTTTTCTGGCCGGAGATGACGAGCAAAGGTCGACACCATAGAGGTGACAGAATCAAACCTGTGCTCGCATAAATATGCAAAAGCTTGAAAAGCACCAGACTAGAAGAAGGAGGCTGATTATCGCCTGTTGCGAACGGAACTCGAAGACAAGACCTTGCTCATATAGCTCGTTCTCGAAACCAAGAGAACAACTTTGCTGTACGTGTGTAGTATTTTAGACAAGTTTAATGAGATGCACGTCTCAAGAAGAAGGCTCGCATTGTGCGAAGTGTCCACTCTGTCCGTGCTCCATCAGAGCTTTAAAGTGGTTCTTGCGTCGTTGTCTAAGAGATATCATCACGTAGTTCATGTGTCGCTGTCTAAGAGATATGGAAGGTGCTTGTAGGACGGGGTTGTAACATCATTGCAGGATCTAGCTTAATGGACCTATCCAAGAACAAGTGAAGATGATGTAGGCGAGGAACTTTGATGCTGCTTCCTAGAATACTGTTCAATTATACAATGCTAATAGATGAAGCAGAAAACAATTCATCATTACTCAGTGGCAGCAGCGGAAGAAAAATTATAGTGAAGAGATGTCCAGAGCTTGGCGTTCGTCTAACTTCTGTTGAAAGTATGAGGCACGTTGATTTTCCCGACAAGCCACCGTCTCCTTTTGGTCTTGCGTTGTTGTTGCTTTGCACGTCCGGGCGAGCTACAAGCTGACGAGTTCTACCTTGGTGCACTTTGTCTTCTCTATGCGATTTTCTGTAGCGCACTTTGTTTTTTCTGTCTGACTTCTTCGTTAGACGTCTATTGTTCCAATCCGAGATATCTTGCCAAACATCTCCTATTCCGATCTGAGCGATTTTGTTGGACATCGATTATTTTGATCTGACAGTGATGCCATCGACATATAGATATCTTCTTGTTCCTCAAATGTCTGAAACCAAGTAATCTTTAGGAATCAAGATATTTTCCTAAAAGATATATCAAAGTAATTTTTAGGAATTAAACTACTTTCTATAGATAAGCCAACAAAGAAAATAGTCGGTGAGAAATACCTTTTTGGACAAGTAATAAAGCCTTCAGTCTTGGTCTTGTCCAAAAGTCAAGAATTCGTTTTGAAGATCATTCCAGTTAAGAAAAATATTCCAAGATAAATCATTGGCTTAGTATTACTTGATTCCTTGGCAAGAATCTAAAGTTCTTGAAAGAAAAACTTCCCCTAGATGTGAGACTAGAATCTTTCAAGAAAGTTTAATAGTAGTTCCTAGTAATTCCCAAATCACTAGTCTTCGTACTTAAGTCCAAATAGTGATATAACCTTAAGGTATATCAAAGACTCTTAGCTTTGGAATCTGAGAAGCATCAATGTATGCTTGGACTTAGTAGGGGAAAGATCTCTAAAAGCCCATAGGTAAGCAAAAAAGATGCTTTTGTTAGTATAACAGATCTTATAGATAAAGACCAAGTCGTTATTTTAGTCGCAAGGTCAACCAGAGTTGATCAAGCTTGGCCATGATTTTTTCAAGAACATGCGATTGGAACTACTTTAAAGATTACCCAAGCATTGGCAATGAAATTCCTTTTGGGAATTATTCACTCAAGTTCCATTTATCCAATGGAAAATTGTGAAAAGAGTAAGTTGTTCCAAGTCTGAATAGAGAGAAGAAATTCGAAGAATGTAGTCTGTGACCATGAAGATGGTACTTAAGTTTGTGGAAGGTAAAACATAAGTGTTTGCCTATCGTTAAAGGGATTTTGCTAAAAATCCAGAAAGCATGAGTGGATGCTTAGGACTTAAGCAGTAGAGAGATTCTTTTAAAAATCTCAGCCGAGATAGGTACCTAAAGCATTAGTAAAGAAGGAATCTAAAACAAGAAGGTAAAAGCTCTTGTCACTACAAATTGGTCAAGGATAGCTTGAATTTATGAAAATTCAAGTACTTGGAATTTTTATTGGTTTTCATTTAAAAACCCTAGCAAAGAAGGATGGATGTTCCATCAAAAGGTTTTCAAGTTCCCAAAGGAAAGTGCAAGATCGTGAAACGATCATATGAAGAAGGATGGATGTTCCATCAAAAGGTTTTCAAGTTCCCAAAGGAAAGCACAAGATCGTGAAACGATCATGTGAAGGGTTTTCACGATCTTGTGAAGGGATCAAATTCAGAAAATCTAGTTAGAGTTAATGCCTGAAACTTCAAAATTCTCCAAAAGAAATGAAGCAAGAAGGTTCTTTGTCAAGATATGTTTAGAATTTAGGATAATATTCTCTCACACGTCAATGTGAATATAAAATAGGGTGGTATGGGACACCATATTTTATACCGTCATATTGATGTAGGAAAGATGGTATGGGACATTGGACCGTGGGATGAAAATTATCTTTTAGTCCTAGATTGGATCTTGAAGTTCAGTCTGATCCTCAAGGAAATTAAAACTTCAAAGAAGGATTTTAATTCAAGAAGGATGAAAATAGTATCTCAAGATACTTTAAGATAACTTCAAGGTAAAGGAAACAGAAGATATGAAGTAAGTAAACTTTCGAGATCTTCTTGAAACACTTCAAGATAAAGTATTATTAATTCAAATATATTTCAGAAATTTTTGAAAGAAGTTGGACTTTGATTTTGAGTTGATCTTTTCAACCAACGATTTGATTTACTAAGTCAAGCATCAAGTTTTTAGTGCAACTTGGTAAATTCACTCTTTTCACTTAAATAAATGCACAAGAATTGCGTTCGAGTAAGGAGTCAGAAAGACTGAATATGACCTAAACTTACTCTCAAGAGAAGCATTATTTGAATACAAAAGCTCATCAAGAGAACCTTAGTGGGTCGAGATACTGATGTTGGTTACCACACTAGTATCTTATGGTTGGATGATGTTTTTGGATTTTCTTTGAATCTTTTTGAGAATCTAGTTTATTTCTCTTAAGAGAAAATGCTTCGATACCTTGTTGAGATAGATCTTTGCGAAGTTAAAGTCCTGAGTCATCTAGACCTTGACTCATAGCGATCTTAAGTATCTTCAAAGTTTGAATTGGTTGTACTGAGTTGTAGTTATTTCTTACCACTTTTCAAATCTTTTGGAATTGACTTAGATATGGTATCTGATTCCTTTTGCAAAAGACCAGGGTTAGCTGATTAGAACTAGATAACTAAATTAAAACATCCTAGATAGATGTTATGTATAAGAACCTTTTCAATCTTCAAAATATAATAAGTCTAAGTTGAATTATTTATTTGGGTTTGCTTCAAGTTATAGCATAAATGATTTCTTAGAGTCCAATAGACTCTAGAATAGACAGGTTAGGAATTGCTCAACAGATTGACAATTCCCAATAACTTTTAGCTAAAAATTAGTCTTTGAGAAAAGTATCCTAAGTTGGACAAATTTCATTGTGAATTTGTATTGGGCAAGTTATATATGGTTGACTCAAAGAAAATGGTCACCTTTTCTTATAGTTTATATAGGATTCTTAAACTCATAAGGAGAAAGTAGTCCTCTCGTCGGGTGAAAAAATCAAGTAACTGTTGGATCAAAGTAAACTATTGTACAAACATCTAAGTTAGATGTTTGGGACAACCAAAATTCAAGTTTTTGCAATAAGAATCCCACCTTCATTACTAAGTCATGCACCAGTCATGCCCAGAAATGGACTAATAAGTTGAATCCATCTAGTTCACATGTTCATTAGGGAAAAAAATGAACCCTGCATGGGCCTTTTGGATTAAGGAGTGATTAGTGACGGACCAATGAGACGAGGGTGGTGGACACAGTCTATAGCCTATAAATCACTGGGCTGAAGGAGGATGAGGGGAAATAATTCTGCTATGTTCAAGTTTTGCCTCTAGAGAGAGAAAGAAATGTCGTAACTTACGTGGGCCCAAAAATTCAAAATTTTCAAAAACTTATAAAACTCATCATTATACCATTTAATGGTCCCCCAACCACTTTTTAGGATCAAAAGTGCTATTTTTGAGTTCTAAATCAAAATCTGTGCATGAACTAAACTGAAAAAAGTGACTTTTTCAAAAATAACTCAAAAGGCAACTTTCTCCTTCCAAAACCTCACATTTTCATACCCAGGTCCCAAAAAGTCATCTCTTTCCACTACTTCCTCTCCTTAGCACACCATTGCAGCTCCTGCCTCTCCATTTCTTTCTCTGTGCATCATGTTCTTTGAATTCCTACTGTCACTTCCATAGCCTGAACTTCAATGGATAAACCTAAATCTCATAGATGTCCAAAAGATGAGGTTATCACGATAAAATGTCACAATATCAAGGCTACAGAAGGAATTTGGTTAGGATAGGAGTTCTGCAAAGGTGCATGGGTATACATGCAACCCTCTAGTGTTGGTCCTCACCGTGTAAAAGATTGTGGAAACTTAGATCTTCATTAGAAAGGGAAGTTATTAGGCTTCAAAAAGCTCAAAAATGGTGAGACTATTGCCATTATACAACATGTTTTCACAATGTCAAGCATGAAATTGGAAAACTCAAACAAAATTAGATACCCTATCAACTATAAGTATTACTCATTGACTTTTGTCCAAATTTCATAATATACCTAGCTAAGTTGTGTAGTTTTTTGTTGTAGTCAGATTTCCTTCTACCTTGGTGGAAGAACAACCACTTCATAGTCTTATAGGTACTTTCCAAGCATTGCATCCAGATGTTGGGTCGATAGTCTTTCCACAAGCCGTCCTGCTCAACTAGTACATGAGAGAGTTTTCTTTTACACACATACATATGTTGTACCCTCTTCATCAAATGATTTTGGTAGGTTAGAGATGATTAAGGTAGATTCTCTTTTAAAGCTCAAGTGGCGGCAACCTGATGTATGGACATTAACATCTTTGAAGCATAAGATGGTGATGGACATACACAACTCTTTGAGATTTACAAGAGTTTCAAGATATATAGGATTACATTGGTGTGCTCCTGTTCATTGTTTTAAAGAATGTTTGCAAGTTTTTCCTTTGTATTTCCTCCTTGTATCTCAAAAGCACTTTGATTTTTCATTGACTCTTCTGGGATTGAACTTTTCCTTTGTTCACTTCCTCCTCAAGTGTCTAGAGTCTATGATAAAGAGCTTCTCTACGAGGTCACCAAACCGTAAGGAACATCTTTTTGGTTCTAATCAAGATTTGCCACGACTTATCAACCGCTGTCTCCAGCTTTTGGTAGGGGACGAACAAGAAGCAAATGCCTCCTTCCAAACTTCAGCAATTTCTTGGTGGGTCGTGTAGGCATGAGACCAAGGAGCTTTTCGGGATTTGGTGAGAGATTGAAGTGAGATAACAATCGACTAGTGATCACAGATGGTGAGGTCTGTGCATTGCGAGAGGGAAGGATGGCCCCAGTGATGAATGATGCTCTGAGCAATGTAGCTTCTATCCAGTCTAGCTTTCCTCAAGTCCTCACCAACTTGGATATTTGACCACAAAAATCCATTCAAATCTTTGAATTTGACCAGATCCAAGTGCAGTTTGGTTTTGTCCGAAATTTCTTTCTCACCACTCTAGGTGTCCATCCTCTCCATCTCCCTGTTTGGGGTGTACATCGAAACTAATGTGAACCGGAAGGTGGCGCCAAAGGAAACAACAGTCCAGCGATGGCTTTGATCTTCAATAGAGTTCTCAAGCTTTTCAAACTAGAACTAGTTTATACCAATTACTGTCCCACCCGATCCCCAATGATGTGATGTCAAAATCCAAACATGGGTTGGGGAGACATGTCTAAGAAGTTTCTAAAGGTCCATACCATCAATTTTAGTCTCTTGAATAGAGATAAAATCAGGGTTTAGAATTATGTCACGAAGCCACTTACCAATGATGGTCGCTTTTGAGAGGTCAGTCAGCCCCCTCGCACTTAGCAAGAGGATAATCATTGACATGAGTTACCCTGTTTGCGGGAGGGGGCCTTATCCTTTCTTCTCCTGGCTTCATCTTTCTTTTTTGTTGGGAGGGGGTCTCAACTTAGTACTTTGTTCTTGTATGGGATTTTCGAGGGTAACTCAATGGGTTGTTTTCCCTTGCAGGGAGCCGCATGTTGGAATGAACAGGAAACTATTTTCGGAATAGTCGATTCAATGATAAAACTTTCACTGTCCATATTGTCTTCATTACTTCTGGTTCCGTATGTTAATATTCGTAGTAGTTTCCAAGAACACATTGAAGAAAGCAATTGGATCAGCATATTACGTTGGAAATGGGAGCATGGATAGTAGGCTTTTGGTAGTGATTTTTCTAGTTTTATACCGTAAATATAAGAGGATAGGTAACATTGTTCCCAAAATCTAGATGTACGTATTTCACACGTTTGGAATTAATGTGGTATATATGGTTCCGTTTATATGTGCATCATGTGATTAACTCATCAATTTCTTTAATATCGTGCTATATATTAATGTCTAATGACAAAGAAGTTTGTGGAGTAATCTTAACGAAACCAAGAAACTCTTCATATACCACAATACAAGGTGTAGATGTCCATTATGCTACGTGAGCATCAACTTTTTTTTTTCGGCATTAGCCTACTCTCCTGGATTTGAATTAAATAAAGAAAAGTATAAGAGAAGGGGACTCAAGCCCACTGGACCCCCCAAACCCCACAAAGCAGGGGAAGATTTTACAGAGCTTAGATGGCATTACAAAGGAGGTTAATCAACCTCTCATCACCCTCATGTGGGGCCCACTTGAGTTTAAGCTTGTTATTGATCAAAAGGAGTACTTGATGATGCCTGAAGGGGGGGGGGATTCTTATAGTTAACAATCCTTTTGCCAAGGAGGAACGACGATTTCTAAATTGACCACTCTTTGGGGGAGTCACTAAAGTTGAAAGCACATCTTTCCCACCAGATTTTTCATAGGACCTCCCCTCTGATGGTGTTCCAGAGAGTCGTGGAGCAGCCGATCGCTTCTCCCAGCAGGGCTTGCTTCCAATTGAGAAATTTCTGAAGTCTAATTTTCTTTCCAAGTGTCTTCTAGAGTCTGTTGGAGTTGGGGCACGTAAAGAAGATGTGTGAAACATCTTCGATAGGCTAGTAGAAGCGTTTGCACCAGGGTGGAATCCCACAAAATTTGTTAGCCTTGAGGTTGGTCCAAATTCCATGATGAAGAATTTGCCATAAGAGGACACACTTTTTGATTTCTATGAGGGGGTGCCAGATAGCCATGAACTTCATGTCCCATCGAAGCCGCATCCATGACAGGCACCACTTCTTATTGAGGTTAACCTGATAGTCAATCATTTCTTTGATGTTCGGGATTTTTGATAGACTATTCCCATTGTGCCGTTTGAGAACAAGTGAGCTCGACGTGTCGTGCCCCATGAGAAGGTGAACTTTGTTTCGGTCCCGGGCGAGACATCTGCTTTGCAAAGCGTTCCATTCTTCGTACAAAATGTTGATGCAAGGCCTCGAAGTTGATCCAGCGGTTGGTGTCTTGCTTCCAGAGATGTTTCCATTTTTTGAGGCCTTTGTTCCATAACTTCTTGGCATTTTGGATATTCCAAGATTCCACACTCTGGATGCCATGGATCGAAAACCAGATAGAGTCGTTTTGCCTGATATCGGCTGCCCACTTCCAGTCTTCACTTATTATTGTGTAGCTTTTGACTTTATTCCAACTCTTCCATAGGGAGCACATGAGATTTGAGCCTTTTGAGAAGATGGGGATCGAGGAAAACAGCAAGTTCAAGATTCTTCAAGTTTGGGAAACCCATGAGAGCCAACTCATTCTTGTTTCTAAAGATCAACTTGGCCCACGAGGCCTCCCCATTGCACTAAGCCTTAATCATCCATTTGGCCCCCAGTTTGTTAGCCATGCATCCAATGTCCAGGATACCAAGGCCCCCACTATCTCTATGACTGGTATAGATGGACCACTTGATTTTAGGCACCCCCCTCCTATTGTGGTCACCCATCCAAAGGAAGTTTCTAGAAATACTATCCAGTTTGGATAGATCTTGCTCTTTCGGTCTCCAACAAGAAAGGAAATAAATGGTAGACGATAAGAGGAATGTGTTGATAACCATAACACGACCACCAAGATTGATTTGCATACCTCTCCAATAGTTAGGCTTGTTTTTGAGTGTGGCCAGCACCCAGTTCCACCGCTGTTCCATAGAGACGCCAATCCCTAAGGGAATCCTAAGAAGCCAAAAAATTTGGCCCTGCGGAATGATTTGACAGCCATGATCAATGAGAAGGTCCGGTTGTGACCCAACAATAGCTCTCAAGGCGGTCTTAGAGTGGTTGATTGTGGATCTAGGGGCTTCACAAAAAGTAGTCAGACACCTCTAGAACGTCTCCAGGCTGGTACTATCATTGTGAACAAACGCATTCATATCATCTGCAAAAAGTTCCATGGTGATCTAGCTGTGGTCATGAGGCAAATGGAGGCCTTTGATATTACCAGCTTCCACTTGATGTTCCACCAACCTGCTAAGCCCTTTTCTAGCAATGGCAAAGAGAAGGGGAGCCAATGGGCATCCTTTTCTGATAGATCTTCTAAGTTTGATCAACTTTGAAAGTTTTCCATTAATGTTAATTTGGGTCGATGCGTTTCCGAGAAGGGTCCCGATCATCTTGGTCAATTTCTGACTACATCCAATATCTTGGAGCGACTGTAGAATATAGTCCCATTCCAGCCTGTTGTAGGCTTTATCAAAGTCGATCTTGAGGAATACCACATCTTTTTTACACTCATTTGCAAAGTCGAGATCTTCCCAGATATCTATAATGGTTTCCAAAATTGACCTGCCTTTGATGAAACCTCTTCGGTCCTCGCTTAACCACACCTTCAAGTGGCAAGAGATTCTGTTGGCAATGACTTTGGCAATGATCTTGTATCCTGTTCGGAGCATTGTAATAGGACGCCAGTTCTCTATTTTGTTCTTTTCCCCTTTTTTGAGTATTAACTTGATAATTCCATTGTTGAGACAAGAAGGAAGCGCACCAAACTTGAGCACCTCTTGCCAAACCACATGAACAGGGGTGGCAACCACCAACTTGAAGGATTTAAAGAACTCATTAGTGAGCTTGTCGGGTCTTGGGCTTTTACCAGACGGGAGGGCGTCAATGACCTCAATGATTTCTGCTTTAGAGATAGGGGCATGAAGCAAGGAACGAAGGTTGAGTGGTATCCTGAAACCCTAGATATGGCTGCCATACAGTCCCTTCTATGGTGGGAGAGGGGGTTCGAGGTCCCCAGGAGTCTGGTGAAGTGCCCTTCAATGATTCCAAAACTATCTTCTTCCGTATTGCATACATTGTCATTTAAGTATAGCAATAAGGGGATCGATTCTCTGTTATGTTTCCTTTTAAGGATACGTCACATCTCTTTCATGGGTTTGTCGACTTTGCCAGCCCACCACTCCTTGAAGAAAATTTGCAAATTTTTCCTTTGTATTTCTTCCTCGTATCTAAGCAACGCTCTGATTTTTCGAAGACCTTTCTAGGCTTGAGATTTTCTTTCTTCATGTCCTCCTCGAGCCTCGAGAGTTTATGATATAGAGCTTGTCTCCGAGCCTGCCGCACATTCTCGAGCATCTTCCTGGATCTAATCATGATCTATCGTGACTTATTAACCGCACTTCTCTAGCACTTGGCTGGGGACAAGCCGGAGGTGAACGCCTCCTTCCACACATCAACAATTTCTTGATGGACGGAGGGGAGAGAGAAGGAGGGCGCACTGGCGTGGAACCAAGGAGCCTTACGGATCTTGGTGAAAGGTTGGAAAGTGATAACGATCGGGTAGTGATAAGAGATGGTGAGGTCGGTGCGTTGCGAGAGGAAGGGTGGCCCAACTGATGAGTAAAACTCTGAGAAATGTAGCATCTATCAAGTCTAGCTTTCCTGAGGTCCTCGCCCGCTTGGAGATTTGACCAAGAAAAGCCATTCGAATCTTTGAATTCGACCAAATCCAAGTGTAGTTTGGTTTTGTCCCACGTTTCTTTCTCCCGACTATCGATGATCCAACCCTTGCCCAACCATCTGTCCATAGGATCCTCCACCATGTTGAAGTCACCACAAATAAGCACGTTGTGGGGGAGCGAGTCCAAGGAGGCCCAAGTGTTCAGTCTCTCTAAGTCCCCATTAGGGGCATACAAAGAAACTAAAGTAAAACAAAAAAGAGCACCAAAAGAAACAGCAATCCATCGATGGCATTCATCTTCAATGGAGTTCTCAAGCTTTTCAAACCAGAATTGATTAATACCGATTACCGTTCCACTAGACCCCCGTTGTTGTGTCGTTGAAATCCTAACATGTGTCGGGGAGACATGTCTAAGCCTTTTCTGGAGGTCTTCTTTGTCAATTTTAATCTCTTGAATACATATAAATTCTGGGTTTAGACTAATGTCGTGAAGCCATTGACCAATGATGGTCGCTCTTGAGGGGTCGGTAAGCCCTCTAGCACTTAATGAGATGATGATCATTGTCGTAGTGAGCCCTCTTTGTGGGAGGGAGCTTTGTCCTTTCTTTTCTTGGATTCATCTTTCTTTTTCGTTGGGATCACGTCCCAATTTAGCAATAGGTTCTTGTGGGGCCTTTTCTAGGGTAACTCTATAGGTTGTTTTCCTTTACGCGATGCCTTCTGCTGGGAAGAACTGGGCACTGTTTTCGACACCGTTTCCGGAATAGTCGATCCGATGATGGAACTTTCACTATCCATGTTATCTTCATTACTAGTAGTAAATCCGTCTTCTTTGCTTGTAGTGTAACCCTCCTCGGAGGTTTCTTTATTGTCGGGGATCTCTAGGGCTTTGTCGTTGGTGTCCACCTCAAGTTGGTTCCCACCTAGGTAGTCAAACTCATTGATCTCCTTTTCCAGATTGCAATACAAGTTGCTGGAGGGAGTAGCTGACATGTTGTTTTGCTCAGAAGTCGCCCTAGGGCTTCTTTTCCTTCTTCTTCTAGCTTCGATGAACCCGTCTGCATCAGCTTCTAGATTAAGGGGGCCTTTGACTTCCTCTTCCTTTGTCGAGAGAGTCAACGCACCTTTCTTGTCTTGAGCGTTTTTGGGGGCTTCAAGATTTCGCTTGCTTTTTTGTCTCAAAGGGCAATCTTTAATCTTGTGACCTTGTTGGCCAAAACGAAAGCACGCGTTGGGAAGGATTTTGTAATTGACGTCTTGCTCCCATACATCCCCTTTGCCCAAGTCCACTTTGATCTTCGATGGAAGCGACATGCTGAGGTCAACCTCAACACAGATTTGAGGGTGCCATCGAGCGTTGAACGAGTGTCTTGCACCTTCATAAATGAGACCACCAATGTCCTCGCGTGAAGCCAATGGCTTGCCGATAGGAGAAACTGGTGTGCTTTATGATCAATTACTCTACCTAGGGAACTATTCAGCTTTCTACACTTAACTAACACAATAATGTATAATATAGGAATATATATATATATATATATATATATATATATATATATATATATAACATGAGCTTTTAAAGCATGTATAACTTGGAAATTGTCTTATGGTATACATTCTTATTCGTTTAGTGTATAGTTTGAACGTAAAAGGTAGATTAACAAAGTATTCGAGCAAACCCTTTTTCAAGAAAACAAGAGCCATAGGTAGTGAAAGGGGATGACACATATCTCTTTAGTTTGTTTGTGAGTTTTACCCGCCTACCAATCTTTGAAGTATACTTGCAAGTTTTTCCTTTAAATTTCTTCCTCGTATCTCAACATGCTTCTTATTTTCCATAGACCTATCTAGTATCGATAGTTCCCTTTCTTCACTTCCTCCTCAAGGCTCGAGAGCCTTTGATAGAGTTTTTCTCTCCGCTTCTACCAAATCTTGCAAAGCACCTTGTGAGTTCTGACTAGAATTTGACGAGCCTTCTCGATGGCAACCCGCGAACATTTTGCTAGTGAGGCACTATTGGTGAATGCTGAGTTCCATACCAAGGTAATTTCATGATGGATAGACGGAAGGGTTACAGCCACCAAATAAGCATGAAACCAAGGCGCTTTATTGAATTTTCCAATAGGCTTGAAAGTGAGAATAATAAGGTAGTTATCTGATATGGGGAAGTCAATGTGTTGAGGGATGTCAGGCTGGCCCCATTGACGGATAATGTTCTATGCAATATAGCTTCTGTCAAGTCTTGCTTTCCTCAAGTCATCCCCAAATTGAAGGTTGGACCATGAGAAGCCATTTGTATCATTAATCTCCACTAGGTCCAAGTGGAGCTTGATTTTCTCCTAGATATCTTTCTCCTCACCATCAATGGTATTTTCCCTATTGTCCCATCAATACGAAGGGTCTTCCACCATGTTGAAGTCCTCGCAAAGCATCATGTTATGGGAAAGCAAGTCCAAAGAAGCCCAAGTGTCAATCCTCTGTGACTCCCCATTTGTGGCATACATGAAGACCACAGTGAACTAGAAGGGGCCTCCAAAGGAGACAGCTATCCAATGATGTTTGGCATCCTCGGAGTAGTTGACAAGTCTACCAAACTAAAAGCTATTTATTCCAAGAGCAAGTTTTTTTTTAAGTAAAGGAATCTGACCCTTAGCCTACTCTCCTGGAATTGTATTAATGAAAACAAAAGTACATGTGAAGGGGACTAATGCCCACGGGATCCCCCAAAGCAAGGGTAGCTTTTGCAGAGATTAGATGGCACTATAAAGAAGGTAAATCACACTCTCATCACCCTCATGTAGGGGCCAATTGGGTTTAAGCTTGTTGCTCATTAGAAGGAGCACTTGATGATGCCTCAAGGGGGGAGGGGGGGGATTTCTTACTATTGGCAATTCTTTTGTCGAGGAGGAACCGCAATTTCTCAATCGACCACTCCTTGGGGGAGTCACAAAAGTTACACATATATCTTTCCCACCAGATCTTCCATAAGACCTCCTCTCTAATGGCATTCGAGAGGGTCGCAGCGTAGCCGATCACTTCTCCTAGCAGAGCTTGTTTCCAACTGATATTTTTTGGAGGTCTAATTTTCTTTCCGACTATCTGCTAGAGCCTGTTGGATTTGGGGCAAGTAAAGAAGATGTGAGAAACATCTTCAATGGACCGGTAGCATCGCTTTTACCAACGAGGCACCCCACAAATTTTTCTTTCCTTTAGGTTGGTCCAGATTCCACGATGAAGAATTTTCCATAAGAGGATAGACTTTTTGGTTTCTATGAGAGGGTGCAGGAGAGCCATGAACTTCATGTCCCACCGCAATCGCGTCCACAACAAACACCACTACATGTTGAGGTCAACCTGATAATCAATGGTTTCATTGGTGTTTGGGATTTTCGTTAAGAAATTACTGTTGTGCTATCTAAGACCAAGCGAGCTCAGCGTGTTGTACCCCATGAGAAGGCAAACTCTAGAGCAGACCTAGGCAAGACGTCTGCTTTGCAAAGTATTCCATTCTTCATAGGTGATGTTGAGGCTAGCATCAATATCCTCGAGGTTGATCCACTGGTTGGTGTCTTATTTCCAGAGATGTTTCCATTTTTTGAAGTCTTTGTCCCATAGCCTCTTGGCATTTCTAATGTTCCAAGATTCCATGATCTAGATGCCATGAATCAAAAATCAGAGTGAGTCATTTTGTTTGATACCAGCGGCCCACTTCCAATCTTCACTAATTGTTGTAAAGCTTTTGACTTTATTCCAACTCTTCCAAAGGGAGCACATAAGATTCAAGCCTTTCAGGAAAATTGGGATCGGGGAAATCAAAAGAGTTAGAACGTCAAGATTCTTCCTCTTTGGGAATGCCACAAAAGTCAATGCATTCTTATTTCTGAAGATCAACTTGGCCTATGAGGCCTCCCCATTGCACCACATCTTAATCATCCATTTTGTTGCTAGTATGTTAGCCATGCATCCAGAATGACAAGGCCTCCACTATCTCTTTGATTGGTGCAAAATGGACCACTTGATTTTAGGAACCCCCCTCTTGTTGTGTTCACCCATCGAAGGAAATTTTCTATAGATATTCTCGAGTTTGGACAGCTCTTGCTCTTTTTCCGTCTCCAATAAGAGAGGAAGTAAATGGACGACGAGATGAGGAACATGTTGGTAACCATTGCACAACCAGCGAGATTGATTTGCATACCTCTCCAATAGTTTAACATGCTTTCAAGTCTAGATAGGACCCAATTCGATCGTTGCTTCATCCAGATACCAAATCCCATGGGAATCCCAAGAAGCAGAAAATTTTGGCCCTAAGGAATGTTTTGATAGCCATCGTCAAAGAGAAGGTTAGGCTAGATCTCGATAATTGCTCTAGAAGCAGTCTTTGAATGGTTGATTTTGGATCAATGGCTTTGTAGAAAGTATCCAAGCACCTCCAAAATCAACGAAGCACCTCCAAAACGTCTCAAGGTTGGTACTATCATTGTGGACAAACACATTCATGTCATTAGCAAAAATTCTCATGGCGACTTGGCCGTGGTCAGGAGGCAATCAAAGGCCTTTGATATCACCTGCTTCCACTTATTGTTCCACCAACCGGTTAAGCCCTTTCATGGCAATGGCAAAGAGAAGGGGAGCCAACGAGCACCCTTGTCTAATTGATCTTCCTATTTCATCACCTTCGAAAGTTGGCCATTAACATTAATTTGAGTTGTCATGTTTCCTAGAAGGGTCAACATCTTGATGAATTTCTGACTGCATTCGAGATCTTTGAGAGATTTCAGAATATATCCCATTCCAGCCTATCGTAAGCTTTGTCAAAGTCAATCTTGAGGAAAACCACATCTTGTCTTGACTCATTTGTGAAGTTGATACCTTCCTAAATATCAATAATAGCTTCCATTATTGACCTACCTTTGACGAAAACTTTTTGATCCTCGCTTAGCCATGCTCTTAGATGGTTGGAAATTTTGTTGGCTATGACTTTAGCAATGATATTATATCCCGTTTGGAGCATCGTAATCAGCTGCCAGTTCCCAATTCTGTTGTTATCCCCTTTTTTGTGTATTAACTTGATGATTCCATTGTTGAGACAAGTCGGAAACACTCCAAACTCAAGCGCCTCTTGCCAAACCAAACAAAGAGGGGTGGCAACCACGAATTTGAAGGAGTTGAAGGGCTCATTAGTGAGTTCATCTGGTCTTGGGCTTTTACCACTAGGGAGGGCATCAATGAGTTCAATGATTTCTTTTTGTGAGATAGAGGCATCAAGCAGGGAACGAAGCTTGTGTGGCATCCTCTAGGAGGATACCCTAGATATGGCTTCTATGCAATCATGTCTATGTAGGGAGAGGAGGGTTGAAATCCCCAACAGTCTCATAAAGTGCTCTTCAAAGATTCCAAGATTTTCTTCTTTTGTATTGCAAACATCAACATTTGGGTCTAGCAATAAGGGGATCAATTCTCTATTTTGTTTCCTTTTAAGGATGCGGCACATGTCTTTGGTGGGTTTGTTTGCTTTGCCAACCCACCAATCCTTAAAGAATATTTGCAAATTTTTTCTTTGTATTTCCTCCTCGTATCTCAGCAGTGCTCTGATTTTTAGTAGACCCTTCTGAGATTGAGCTTTTCCTTTGTTCATTTCCTCCTCAAGTCTCCAGAGTATATGATATAGAGCTTCCCTACGTGGCCATCGAGTAGTCTTGAGCATCTTCTTGGTTTTTATCATGATTTGCCATGGCTTTTCAACCACACATCTCCAGCTCTTGGCTGGGGACGAGTTGGAGGCGAACACCTCCTTCCACACATCAATGATTTCTTGATGGGTGGAGAGGAGAGAGAAGGAAGTCATGCAGGTGTGAAACCAAGGAGCCTTGCGGATTTTGGTGAGAGGTTCTAAAGCGATGATGATCGGGTAGTGATCAGAGATGACAAGGTCCATGTGTGGCGAGAGGGAAGAGTGGCCCCACTAATGAATAATGTTCTGAGCATCGCAACTTCTATCCAGTCTAGCTTTCCTCAAGTCCTCACCTTCTTGGAGATTCGACCATGAGAAGCCTTTCGAGACTTTGAATTCTACCAAATCCAAGTGTAGCGTGGTTTAGTCCCAAGTTTCCTTCTCTTGACCTTTGATCACCTAGCCCTTGTTGTTCCATGTGTCCGGAGGATCCTCTACCATGTTGAAATCACCACAAATTAGTATGTTATAGCGGAGCGGATCCAAGGAGGCCCAAGTGTCAAGTTTATCAAGCTGCCCATTTGGGGCATACATAGAAACTAAGGTAAAACGAAAAGGGGCACCAAACAAAGGGACAATCCATCGATGGCTCTGATGTTTGATGGAGTTCTCAAGATTTTCAAACCAGAATTGGTTTATACCAATTACCGTTCCACTGAACCCCGGAGGGTGCGATGTCAAGATCCAGGAGAGACCTATCTTAGACATTTTTGGATATCTTTTCCATAAATTTTAGTCTCTTGAATACAGATAGATTCAGTGTTAAGGCTAATGTCATAAAGCCATTGACCAATGATGGTCGCTCTTCAGGGGTGAGTCAGCCCCCTAGCATTTAACGAGACGATGATCATTTCCATAGTCTACCCTCTTTGTGGAGGGGATCTTATCCTTCCGGCTCTTGGATTCATCTTTCTTTTTCACTGGGAGGGGTTCCCAACTTAGTAGCCTATTTTTCTAGGGTAGCTCAATAGGTTGTTTTCCCTTGCGAGAGGTCTCTTGTTGAAATGAACACGAGACAATATCTGGAATAGTCGATCCAATGATGGAACTTTCACTATCCATGTTGTCTTCGTTACTAGTGATATAGCCATCATCCTTACTTATAGTGTAGCCCTCCTCATTGGATTCTTCGTTGTTAGGGAAATCTAGGGCTTTGTCGCTGGTATCTAGCTCTAGCTGGTTCCTATCAAGGTAATCAAACTCATTAATTTCCTTTTCGAGATTGCAAAACACATTGTTTCTTTCCTAGGTCGCCCTAGGACTTCCTTTCCTTCTTCTTCTGTCTTCGTTGAAGCCTTTGAGTCAGTTTCTGGGTTTAGGGAGCCCTTCGCTCCCTCTTCATTCACTAGTGGATTCAGGGTCCCATTGTTATCTGGAGCTTTTTTGGGTGCTTCTTGTATTCGTTTGCGTTTTTGCCTCAATAGGCACTCTTTGATCCTGTGACCTTGTTGGCCACAACGAAAACATGTGTTGGGTAGATTTTTGTAGTTAACATCTTGCTCTCAGATCTCCCCATCGCCCAATTCACCTTGACCTTTGAGGGAAGCAACGTGCTGAGGCCAGCCTCGATGCACATTTGAAGGTGCGACCCAGTGTTGAACGAGTGCCTCGCATCTTCATAAATGAAACCGCCAACATCCTCCCGCAAAGCCAAAGGCTTACTTATTAGAGAAACGATTTCCCACACAAAGTTGTACAGAAAGTATGGCAGGTTAGTGAGCTCGACCCAAAGAGGCTAGTGGAGAGATTTTGATTTTTTGGGGATGAAATTAGGGGACCATTTGAATAGACACAGGGTTGCCCACCCGAGTTGCAAGGTTCCGACACTAAGGGCTTCTAAAGCCATATCTTCGTTCTCAAAAACTAGCAGCATATGACTTGCCGATAAAAACAGGCACTTGCTAACAATCAAGCCACAAAGGAACCACTCTTTTTGAAGCCACTAGCACATAGTTTTGAGCGACGACCTAGAACCAAACACTTCTCCAATAAGACAAACTTTCTTGACCCGTTCTTTGAACCCCCAGTTCACTACCTTGAGAGGCAGAGTACGCAACGGACGTAGCTAGAATGTGGAGACAACATTCCGTCATCTTCGTGAAAGCATATTCAATGGTGATTTTTTTTTTCTTTTAAATGGAGGTTCGACCGAGGCTTACTCCCCTGGACTTTAACTTTGAAATTGCAACTGTACAAGAAGGGGCATAGTACTCAATGGTGATTTTTACCTTTTACTTTGGTACTCATTATGGGACCTGTATGCGAGGATGACTACGAGAGGCGTGCTCCTCCTTTCTTTGTGTATCTCGAGCCCACAATGATGGTTCTTTCGCTCTTCCTCACACACATGTTCTCTCTCGAGTTACAACGTTTCCGTACGCAATAGATCTCCCTCTAGCTCTTTGGTCCGTGAATCAAGAGACATGCCGCATTCCTAATTTCCTATCCTTATCCTTATCCACTCCACAGCATGTGGATAAGGGTCCTCACTCCTCGGTATGCTCAACTTCCAACACCGCATGACACAGACTCTCGATTGGCACGAAGTATCGGCTACAACTCTACTTGTTTCAAGGGCCACATGGCGATGGCCTCTTTTGGTTAGAGTACCGTCGCGAGTTTGAGTTGAGTAAGTACGCTTCGAATAGACTACAACATTACCAGTTAGTTCACCACCATCCATATCCGCTCTCTACTGAATAGTGATACATTCTCTCTCTAGCTATATCAAAAACATATCCACAATGTTCTCTTTCTACTCACATTATTCGTCTATTGATTATGAAGTCTGCACATATTTACATTAACGACGTATAGATGGAGTGCACGTGCGTTAGTTCAGCTGAGTTTCGCAATAAAGATTTTTACTCTCAAAATTGTTAACATGGAGATTTCATATATAAAAATCAATCAATCTTTTGTAAGAGTCTTTTGATGTGTGCCCATGCAATCGCTCAACAGACAGCTGTTGTCCTTTTTCGGATTATCATCTCTTTCCTCGACATTCACATGGGACTCTCTCTTCTACTGACGAAGTCTCTCAGTTCAAGTGAAGCACATTTCTCTACCTCCATCCAATACAAGCCATTGGCTCCTTTATGCAGACATCTTCCCAGGGGCAAGCTATCTATAATGAAAAGTTTGACTTGATTATCATTTATAATGAACACTACCGGTAGCGAGCTTTTCTTACTTATAATGGAGTGCGGCCCTACAAGCAGTTGTACTGCACAGGGCTGCATTGAAAGGAATGGAGTTTGTAAGTCGTGGAGCATATCCAAAGATCTATACTTTATACACATTATCGCTCTTTTTTTTCTTAAATAAAAGAAAGTTCGGCTTTATCTACTCTCTCGGACTTGTGTTAAATAAAGGAAAAGAGAGATAGAAGTGAAGGGAACTACTTCCCACGAGACCCCCCAAGTCCTAAAGAGTGGGGGTAGATCTTACAAAGTTTAGATGGCATTACAAAGAAGGTTAATCGCTCTCTCATTGCTCTCATGTGGGGCCCACTTAGGCTTAAGCTTGTTGTTGATTAGAAGAAGCACCTTATGATGCCTCAAAGGGGGAGGGGGGGGGGGGGGTTCTTATGGCTGGTGATTTTTTACTGAGCAAGAACAATGATTTCTCAATCAACCACTCTTTGGGGGAGTCTCCAAAGTTATAAGCACATCTTTCCAGCCAGATCTTCCAGAGGACCTCCCCTCTAATGGCATTCTAAAGGGTCGCCCAGGACCCAATGGCTTCTCCTAGAAGAGCTTCTTTCTAGCTAATAATCTTCTGAAGTCCAATTTTCTTTCCAACAATCTACAAAAGCCTATTGGAGTTGGGACAATTAAAGAAGGTGTGACCAACATCTTCTATGGACCGGTAACAATGCTTGCACTAGGGAGACACCCCACAAATTTTGCTAGCTTTTAGGTTGGTCCAGATTCCCCAATGAAGAATTTTCCATAAGAGGGTAAAATTTTTGTTTTCAATAAGAGGGTGCGAGATAGCCATGAACTTCATTTCCCATTACAACCGCGTCCAAGATAGGCACCACTTCTTGTTAAGGTTGACCTGATAGTCATTGTTTCCTTTGATATTTGGGATATTAGTTAGGCGATTGCCATTATGCCATTTAAGAGCCAACAAGCACGGCGAGCCGTGTCCCATGAGACGATGGACGTTAGAATGGTCCTAGGCAAGACATCGGCTTTGTAAAATATTCCATTCTTCATAGGTAATGTTGATGCAAAGTCCCATATCCTCGAACTTGACCCATTCGTTGGTGTCTTGATCCCAAAAATGTTTCCATTCTTTGAAGCCCTTGTTTCAAGCCTCTTGGTCCTTTGAATGTTACAAGATTCCCCATTCCTGATGCCATGGATTGGGAATCAAATAGAGTCATATGTCTTGACTCTTCCGCGAAGTCAAGACCTTCCCAAATATAAATTATGGCTTCCAAAATAGTCCTACCTTTGATGAACCCTTTTGGTCCTCGCTTAAGCAAGATCTCGGATGGCCATACATTTTGTTGGCTATGACTTTAGCAATGATCTTATAGCCCATTTGAAGCATCGTAATTGGACTCTAGTTCTCAATTCTGTTCTTTTCCCCTTTTTGTAGTTTAATGTGATGATGCCATTGTTGAGACAAGTTAGAAGCTTGTAGAATGTGAGTGCCTCTTGCTAGACCAAGCGAAGAGTGGTGGCTAGAACGAACTTGATGGATTTAAAGAACTCATTAGTGAGCCCATCCAGCCCTAGGCTTTTCCCAATAGGAAGGGCATCAATGATTGCAATGATTTCTTCTTCGGAGATAGGGGCATCAAGCAAGGAATCGAAGGTTGTGTGGGATCCTATGGGAGGATACCCTAGAGATGGTGGCCATGCATTCACATTTATGAGGGGAGAGGGGAGTCGAAATCCTCAAGAGTCTCATAAAATGATCTTCAATGATTTTGATATTTTGTAATTCCGTATTGCAAGCGACGCCATTTGATTCAAGTAATAGGGGGATCGATTCCCTACTTTGTTTCCTTTTAAGGATGCTGCACATCTCTTTGGTGGGCTTATCGGCTTTGCGAGACCACCACTCCGTAAAGAATATTTGCAAATTTCTCCTTTGTATTTCTTCCTCATATCTCAATAGAGCTCTGTTTCTTCATAGACCCTTTTGGGATTGAGATTTTCTTTTGTCCACTTCCTCTTTGAGACTCCAGAGTCTATGATATAAGGCTTCTTTCCACCTGCGTTGAAAATTTTGTAGCATCTTCCTGGTTCTAATCATGATCTGTCGCGAATTTTTGACCATGCATCTCCAGCTCTTGGCTAGGGATAAGCAGGAAGTGAAAACCTCCTTCCACACATTGACGATTTCTTGATGGGCGGAGGGTAAAGAGAAGGAGGTTGAGTAGGCATAAAACCAAGGAGCCTTATGGGTTTTCAAGAGAGGTTGGAATGAGATAATGATTGGGTAGTGATTAGAGATGGGGAGGTCAATGCATTGTGAGAGGGAAGGATGGTCCCATAGATTGATGATGCTCTAAGAAATGTAGCTTCTATCAAATCTAACTTTCCTCACATCCTCACGCGCTTGGAGATTTGAGGACAAGAAGACATTTGAGTCTTTGAATCCGACCAGATCCAAATGCAGTTTGGTTTTGTCCCAAGTTTCTTTCTCTCGAACGTCGATGATCCAGCCCTTGCTGTTCCATCAGTTTAGAAGGTCCTCCACCATATTGAAGTCTCCATAAATTAACACGTTGTGGGGGAGTGAGTCCAAGGAGGCCTAGGTGTCCAATCTCTCTAGCTCCTCGTTAGGGGCATACGTAGAAACCAATGTAAATAGAAAAGGAGCTCCAAAGGAGATGGCAATCCATCTACGGCTCTCTTCTTCAATGTCGTTCTCAAGTTTTTCCAACCAGAATTGATTTATACCGATTGCCATCCCACTTGACCCCCGAGGGTGTGATGTCAAGAACCAAGCATGGGTCGGGGAGACATGTCTTAGAATACATAAAAATTCAGGGTTTAGGCTAATGCCATGAGGCCATTGACCAATGATGATTGGTCTTGAGGGATCGGTCATCCCCCTTGCATTTAACGAGATGAGGATCATTCTCGTCAGCTACCCTCTTTGCGAGAGGGGGCCTTATCCTTTCTCTTCTTGGATTCATCTTTCTTTTTCGTAGGAAGGGGATCTTGACTTAGAAATTTGTTCTTATGGGGGCTTTTCTAAGGTATCCCAAATAGGTTTTTCTCCCTTGCGGGAGGTCTCCTATTGGAATGAACAAGAAACCACTTCAAGAATTGTTGATCCAATGGTGGAACTTTTGCTATCCATGTTTTCTTCATTACTGGTGGTAAACCCATCTTCTTTGCTTTTAGTGTAGCCATCATGATTGGTTTCTTTGTTGTTAGGGATCTCTAGGGCTTTATCCCTATTTTCCACCTCAAATTGGTTCCTACTTGGCTAATCAAGCTCACTAATCCTTTTCCAAATTGTAATACAAGTTGTTTTGGGGGGCTATTTGGCATACAATTTCTTTCAGAGATTGCCCTTGGGCTTCTTTTCCTTCTTCTTCTATCTTTGATGAACCCTTCTGAGTCAGTTTCTGGGTTGAGGGCCCTTATCTTTCTCTTTGTTTATCGGGTGATTCACAATCCCATTGTTGCCTAGGGCTTTTCTTGGTGCTTCTTGTTTTTGTTTCCATGGAAAATCTTTAATTCGGTGGTCTTGCTGGCCACAATGAAAACAAGCATTGGGAAGGTATTTGTAATTAATTACTTATTCCCAAATATCCCCTTTGCCAAGATCCACTTTGATCTTTTGATGGAAGGGGCTTGCTGAGCTTAGCCTCGGTATAGACTTGAGGGTACCACCGAGTGTTGAAAGAGTGCCTCACACCTTCATAAATAAGACCACCAACATCATCTCACAATGCTAGTGGCTTGTCGATTAGAGATATGATGTCCCACACGAAGTTGTACAAAAGTTACAGTAGGTTAGTGAGCTCGGCCAAAGAGGGTAGCAGAGAGATTTTGACTTGTCAGGAATAAAATCGGGGGACCACCTGAACAGGCACAGGGTCGTCCACCCTAGGTGCCATGTTCCAACATTGAGGGCTTGGAAAACCATATCTTCATTCTCAAATACTAGCAACATATGACTAGCCAATAAGAATTGACACTTGCAGACAATCGACCCGTGGGGGAACCACTCTTTTCGAAGCAAGTGGTGCATAGTTTCGAGAAGCGATCTAGTGCCAAACACTTGTCCAATGAGACAAAATATCTTGAGCTCCTCTTGCTTTTAGAGAATTGCACCTCGACTAAGAGAGACCAAAGGAGGCTCAATGCCCTCAAAGGCCCTATAAGCGACACAAGATGCCCCCTTCAAAATAGGGCTAGGTCCAAAGGAGGCTCAATGCCCTTAAAGGCCCTATAAGCGACACAAGATGCCCCCATTTTTTGTGAGCTGTCATTTTCTTTTTAATAGTTCCATGCAATAACTATGGATGCATATTCTTTACGGAAATATTTATGACTTTTGCATCCATATTTTCAGGGAATTGATTTATAGAAACATCTGTATTACTGATGACGAGTTTTAGAACCATCTGATCCTCACCTTGTAATAGGGGTAGACGACAAATATAACCCAATTAAATCTGATTACCAACTAGGAAAATTTGCCCCTCCATATCTATGAAAGGGGTAAAGGGGAAACAAGGCTCTCTTGTTTGATAGAGCATTTAACGCAAATTGATCAATAGGTTTGTTAATTAATATTGATATGAGGAGAATCACTTCCATGTGGGATTGAAGAATAAAGTTTTATTCAAGCATTTTATATACTTTATCAAAATCCATCTTGAGAAAGAAGGCGTTTTAAAAAAACTTATTCATGGAGTCTAATCAGTGACAAATATTGATGATACATTCAAGGATGGATCTAATTTGTGAGACCTCTCTTATCCTCATTCATTCATGAGAGGAGATAGCCTACAATGTGGTTTGCAATGGCCTCGATGAAGTCTCTGCAGCAAGTTTGGAGTATGGTAATAGGCCTCTAAATTTTTATTCTATTCTTTCTGTTTTTAACATTAATGAAATTTATTACACCTTTTTTAATGTAAAGGAAGTTCGGCAAGATCTGTCCAAACTGGATAGTATTTGTAGAAACTTCCTTTGGACGGGCGACCACAATAGGAGGGGGGTGCCTAAAATCAAATGGTCCATCTGCACCAGCCATAGAGATAGTGGGGGACTTGGTATCTTGGACATTGGGTGCATGGCTAACAAACTGTCGGCCAAATGGATGACTAAGGCTTGGTGCAACGGGGAGGCCTCGTGGGCCAAGCTGATCTTCAGAAACAAGAATGAGTTGGCGCTCATGGGTTTCCCAAATTGGAGGAATCTTGACATCTTGACCTTGCTGTTTTCCCCGATCCCCGTCTTCCCGAAAGGCTCTAATCTGGTATGCTCCCTTTGGAAGAGTTGGAATAAAGTCAAAAGCTTCACAAGAATAAGTGAAGACTGGAAGTGGGCTGCCGGTATCAGACAAAACGACTCTATCTGGTTTCCGATCCATGGCATCCGGAGTGTGGAATCTTGGAACATTCAAAACGCCAAGAAGCTATGGAACAAAGGCTTCAAAAAATGGAAACATCTCTGGAAACAAGACACCAACCGCTGGATCAACCTTGAGGATATTGACCCTAGCATCAACATTTCGCATGAAGAATGGAACACTTTGCAAAGCAGATTTCTCGCCTGGGACCGACACAAAGTTCGCCTTCTCATGGGACACGACATGCCGAGCTCGCTTGGTCTCAAATGGCACAATGGGAATAGTCTATCAAAAATCCCGAACATCAAAGAAACGATCGACTATCAGGTTAACCTCAACAAAAAGTGGTGCCTGTCATGGACGCGGCTTCGGTGGGACATGAAGTTCATGGCTATCTGGCACCCCCTCATAGAAATCAAAAAGTCTGTCCTCTTATGGCAAATTCTTCATCACGGAATCTGGACCAACCTTAAGGCTAGCAAAATTTGTGGGATCCCTCCCTGGTGCAAACGCTGCCACCGGTCTATCGAAGATGTTTCACACATCTTCTTTACCTGCCCCAACTCCAACAGACTCTGGCAGGTGGTTGGAAAGAGAATTAGACTTCAAAAACGTCTCAGTTGGCAGCAAGCCCTGCTCGGAGAAGCGATCGGCTGCTCCGCGACTCTCTGGAACGCCATCAGAGGGGAGGTTCTATGGAAAATCTGGCGGGAAAGATGTGCTTTCAACTTCGGTGACTCCCCCAAGGAGTGGTCAATTGAGAAATCGCTGTTCCTCCTTGGCAAAAGGATTGTCAACTGTAAAAAATCCCCCCCCTTTAGGCATCATCAAGTACTCCTTTTGATCGATAACAAGCTTAAACCCAAGTGGGCTCCACATGAGGGTGATGAGAGGGTAATTAACCTTCTTTGTAATGTCATCTAAGCTCTGTAAAAGCTTCCCCTGCTTTGTGGGATTTGGGGGGTCCCGTGGGCACTAGTCCCCTTCTCTTGTACTTTTCTTTATTTAATTCAAGTCCGGGAGAGTAGGCTATTGCCGAACTTCCTTTACATAAAAAAAAAAGTTTGGCAATAGCCTACTCTCCCGGACTTGAATTAAATAAAGAAAAGTACAAGAGAAGGGGACTAGTGCCCACGGGACCCCCCAAATCCCACAAAGCAGGGGAAGCTTTTACAGAGCTTAGATGACATTACAAAGAAGGTTAATTACCCTCTCATCACCCTCATGTGGGACCCACTTGGGTTTGAGCTTGTTATCGATCAAAAGGAGTACTTGATGATGCCTAAAGGGGGAGGATTTTTTACAGTTGACAATCCTTTTGCCAAGGAGGAACAGCGATTTCTCAATTGACCACTCCTTGGGGGAGTCACCGAAGTTGAAAGCACATCTTTCCCGCCAGATTTTCCATAGAACCTCCCCTCTGATGGCGTTCCAGAGAGCCCTGCTGGGAGAAGCGATCGGCTGCTCCGCGACTCTCTGGAATTTATTACACCTTCATTCAAGCATCTACGCAAAGAATCAAAATTAAAAGCTCCGTGCCGAACTAGACATACACCAAAATATTCTTAAAATTTGGGAAAAAATCATTGGTAAGTGTGCGAAGGCTGAAACTTTTAACTTTACGTTGGGGTTTGATATCTTCTGGGATCTCGTGGTCTCATAAGAGAAAATGAAGACAATATGCAGTGTCTAGTCGATTTTCTTTTCTCTCGTCACTTGGATATAGGGGCCATGCAATCACACTTGCAAGGAGAAAATAGGTTAAAACTCGACACAGTTCAACAAAGTGATTAACAATCAAGGTGCAAAAAGGGTGAGCATATGAATGAAAGAGATTCTATGGACAATTTTTTTACAAAGATCTAAAATTTCAAGGAACAATTGATCTCTATTGATAAAGTCTTGCTAGATGGTTTACAGGTGCCCACTATTCTGAATAGTCTTCCATTTTCATATCAAAGTTTTGCTTCTACTCTTCCATTGACGATGAAAGGAAATCCAAATGCCTTAACATTTGAGGATTTAGTCTCTATTTTGTTGAAAGAAGATCAATCGAGGCGAAATAGGTCCATTATAGATGTAGCATATCAAGCTCTCTTAGGTAGTCAAAACGGCAAAGCTAAATGGAGCTTATCTAATAGTAAGAAAAACTCTCCTAATTTTGTAGAGTTGAAAAACGAAGACAAAGAAGAGAAGAAATTGTTGGAGTTAGACGTCTGCGGAAGCACGCGAACATCACAAGGAAGAAGAAGAAGCTTGGAGCACAAACACACAATACTGAGTGTATTACTAGAGAATGTACAAAGATTAGTAGCCCATTAGGGCAATAGGCGTATATATAAGCCGGGGGGAAAAACCTCCTAAAGAGGGAAAAAAGGGCCCCGACGGCCCTAGTGTGTTCACACACATCACTACCTAAATATATCAACAAATCCCCCCTGGGAGTGATGCGGTGAGCAAGGAGCCGGCACTCATGTATAAGGAAGTGCCAAGCTATGTGGAAATCACTCCACAAAAGGAAGTAAGCCCAAAGCTTTGCGGAAAGCTTCAAACTTCTCCCTAGACAGAGCCTTCGTGAAAAGGTCTGCAATGTCAGAGAACCTCTCCCTAACATAGTGATAATGCACCTCAATGTGCTTAGTGTGAGCATGTAACATAGGGTTCTTCGCAACTGCCAATGCGCTCTAACTCTCAGTGAAGATGGTGGTGGCAGAAGACTGACCAACACCCAAATCATCCATAAGGCATCTGAGCCACACACACTCAACAGTAGCTATGAAAGCTGTCCTATACTCAGCCTCACAACTGGAAGTGGCCACAGTAGGCTGCTTCTTGCTCAACCAAGATATACATGAGCTACCAAGCATGCAGGAAAAGCCACTAGTGGACACACGAGTGTCATAGCAACCAACCCAATCAGAGTCAGAATAAGCATGCAAATCTGGCAGTAGTGATCCCCCCTTAGGATAAAACAACCCAAGTAGCTGAGTACCACTCAAGTAGCGAAAGATGCACTTAACTGCCTACCAATGCTTGAATCCTGGGCAATGCATAAATCTGCTCATCTGTGAGACAGCAAACTGAATATCTGGCTGAGTAATGCATAAGTAAATCAAGCATCCAACAGCCTATTGATAGAGAACAACATCAAATGCATCTCCAGCATCATGAAGACTCAATCGTAAACCTGTCTCCATAAGAGTGGCAATAGGCTTAAGGTCTTCAAGGCCAAAACACTGCAATAATGTTTCAATATATTTCGTTTGACACAAAGCCATTCCACCATCAACTTGAATAAACTGAATAAAAGAAACAAGCTCATTCTCATCACAAAGACTAGATGCAGCCATAGCATAGCAATCTGATGCAAAGGAGGCACTATGAGAGCCTGAACAAGTACGATATGACAAAGGTGCATCTTATTTGCTATCACGCAAAGTCTGCACTAGCCATTTTGGCATAGTTTTTGTTTGCTCAATATTAGCTCTCTCATCAACAAGTGGATCATGTAAATCTACATCAGAAATGCAATGATCTGCATCATCATATGAAACCTGCAAAGGCTGACAAGTTGCCTCATTAGGACCAGCACTAGACTGTCCACCTGTAAAAAGAGGCATCAAAGTATCATACATGTCTTTGGAGCTAATAGATGTCTCCTTAGTACATGAAAGTAATGGCTGAATAGCATCTTCCACAAATACAACATCATGACTAACCAGAATGCGTTTAGTCTATGTATGATACAGACAATAGCCTTTACTTTCAGAACCGTACCCTACAAAAATACATTTTACTGCTTTATCATCCAATTTTTTGTGATGTTGTTTAAGCACTAGTGCATATGCCAAACAACCAAAAACATGCAGATGAGCGACAAATGGCTTGCGGTCATGCCAAGCCTCATATGGAGTGATAGATTGCAGCACTTTAGTGGGACACCTGTTCAGTACATATGCTGCACACGACAGCCTGAAGCCAGAAATTATGTGGTAAAGCCTGACTCTTGGCCATGCACCTCGCCATCTCCAGGAGTGACCTATTCTCTCATTCAGCAACTCCATTCTGTTGAGGTGTATATGGCACTGTACATTGGTGTTTTATCCCACGTTCAGCCAGAAATGCATTAAATTCAGAAGACTTATATTCCCCCCTTGATCAGAATGGAAGGTGCCTATTTTGCATGCAGACAAATTTTCAGCCAAAACCAAAAACTGTTTAAAGCACATGAACACTTCCGACTTTGCTTTGAGTGGATATACCCATGCATGCCTAGAAATATCATCAATAAAAGTCACGAAGTAAAGGTAATTTCGACAAGAGGGTGTCTGCATAGGACCACACACATCACTATGTACAAGCTGCAATTTCTGTGTAGCCTAAACTGAACCATCTTTTGGAAAGGAGGAACATTGCATTTTGCTCAAAATACAGCCTTCACAAACATGTTTTCCAGGTGCCTCTAGTTTGGGCAAAGAGGACACCATTTCAGATTTTTGAAGGTGTAGCAAAGTAGCATAATTCAGATTACCAAAGCATGCATTCCAAAGCTTTGCATCTAACATAGCCTCAGAATCATTTACTACACATGTCAAATCATTTACAGATCTTTCATAGTCTATGAGCTTATACAGCCCACGACATAAAATGCCAGAAGCAATAATCACATCGCCATTTGACAGATCATGAACTGTACACTTGTCATCAACAAATTTCACAACCAAGCCAATCTTGGCTAATGCAGAAAGTGATAACAGGTTCTTTTTTATCCCTAGCACAAATAAAGCATCTGATAAAGTGAAAGAACAGTAGTAGTCAAAATGATCTTACCAACTCCCATAACAAGATAAGAGGAGTTGTTGGCGCATGTAATAGTATTCCCTGTAGGGGCAGGCTCGAGTGAAGAGAAGAAACTGTGCTGCGAGGTAATATATTTGGTTGCCCCACTGTCAAAATACCAAACATCTGAGTCTACTATAGACATGTACTGATCATAAGAAGATGGGTCAAAACTGCAAAGAGTAGTAAATGCCCATTCTTCTTCCTGCACAAGATTTGCAGACTTTGTTTTTCATGTAGAGGCCTCTGCAACAACCATTCTAGCCTCTTTCTTCTTTGCCTCTTTAGCAGCCAGTTTTGGACATTTCTTGATGATATGATCATTCCCTTTACAGTACTTACAAAGCAATTTTTGCTTTTCTGATTTCTTCTCATCTTTATCTTCCTTCTTCGAATATGCAAAATTGGCAGATTTGTGCTTACTAGTTGAAGATCTCCATTTTCCTTTGCCCTTTTATCTAGCCAGGAAAGCTTGATCTGCAACTCGCATAATGGACCTATTTGGCTTGGATTGATCTTCCTGCAATAGAACAGAGACTAACTCCTCAAATGATAAGGCATTTGGATTGCCTTTCATCATCAACCGAAGAGTAGAAGCAAAACTCTGCTATGAATCAGGAAGACCATTCAGAACGGTCTACACAAGTGAGCTATCTAGTATAACCTCATCAGCAGAAATCAACTGTTCCTTCAAGTCTTTGATCTTTGATTGGAAACTGTCCATAGAATCACGTTCATTCATGTGCTTAATCTTCAACTGTTTTCGGAGGTAAGCAACATGAGCCTCATTCCTAGCTTGGTACAATGTGGTAAGTGTTGCAAGAGCGAATATGAGGAATAATAGCACGTTTGATAGACAAAGCTATCAATGCATGTGCCTGGGCATCTCTGCCATCCGAGTGAATCTGTTGTATAGTAGGTGCAACAGAAACAACAACACGAACAAGAATCTGCGGAATATCATCTTCGATAGCATCTTCATCAGCTCCAGCACTTGTATTTGCAGTACCTATAGTTAGAGGTGTAATAGGACGTCTTTTAATACCTAGCACAATGTTCCACAATCCTTTTGCAATCAATACATGTTGCATCATATAAGCCCACAATGGGTAGTTGGTACCATCCAACTTATCCTCAACAGCCAACATACGGAATACATCATTGCTTTCACCCATGGCCGGTGACTAAAATATCTTGATGCAAAAAATTGACTATATCTAAAAAAATTGAATAGAACTGCCCAAACGAGTTCTGCTAGACCTGTAGCAGACTTTGAGACGCTTAAACTGGTGAACAAAAATTGGTATATACTTTGGCACAAAAAGATGAAATAGCCTGCACAAGCATTGTGATAGTGTGTTCGGAGGCCAAAACGAGCTCAGATCAGGATTTTGGCACAACAAAGTGAAGCTGTTTTGATCTCTGAAACACCTTGAGTATGCTCACCAAATTTCGTGTGAATCTGAGACTCCAAACGGAGGAGTGTCGACAGCGCCCTAGATGAAGCGACGACCTGCTCTGATACCAATTGTTGGAGTTAGACGTCTGCGAAAGCACGTGAACATCACAAGGAAGAAGAAGAAGCTTGGAGCAGAAACACACAATACTAAGTGTATTACTAAAGAATGTACAAAGATTAGTAGCCCATTAGGGCAATAGGTGTATATATAAACCGGGGGAAAAAAACCTCCTAAAGAGGGAAAAAAGTGCCCCAGCGGCCCTAGTGTGTTCACACACATCACTACCTAAATATATCAACAAAAATAAAAAAACATAAATTATTATTTTACAAATATTGTAAAGGAAATGATCATGTTATAAAGAGTTCTCCGAAATTATTATTTTACAAATATTGTAAAGGAAATGATCATGTTATAAAGAGTTGTCCGAAGCGAACTACAAAAGAGACAATTAAAAAAGAGGGTAGAATGGTTGTTGTAGAGGCATCAACACCCAAAAGAGACTCTCCTAATCTTGTGAAAAATGAAGAATGGGCATTTAATACTATTTGTAGTTATGATCCATCTTCTCATGAAGAGCGTATGTATGTAGTAGACTAATTTGTTTGGTGCTTTCCCAATGGAGCAACCAAACAAATCACCTCACAACATAGTTTCTTCACTTCAGGTGAGCCTATTCCTATAGGGAATACTATCACATGTGCCACAAACTCCTCTTATCCATTCATGGGAGTTGGTAAGATCATTCTGAATACTCTTGATGGTACTTCTATTACATTGTTAGATGGTTTGTTTGTGCTTGGGATCAAGACAAATCCATTTTCAATTTTTGCATTTGCCAAGATCATCTTGGTTGTCAAATTTGTTGAGGGCAGATGCATAGTTCATGATCAGTCAAATGGAGATGTTATTACTACTTCTAGTACTGTATGTTGTGGGCTATATAAGCTCATAGTCTATGGAAAATCTATCAATGATTCATCATGTGTAGTTCAAGATTCTCAAGCTATCTTAAATGCAAAGCTTTGGCATGCATGCCTTGGTCATCTATCTATGCTTGTAGAAGTATAAAATGGTGTCCTCTCTACCCCAACTTTAGGCACCTAGTAAACATATCTGTGAAGGCTATATTTTTTGCAAAATGCAGCATTTTTTCTTCCCAAAATATGGTTTAGTTGGAGCTATTCAAATATTGCAGCATTTTTACAATGATATCTATTGTCCTATGCAAACACCTTTTGGAAAATACCTTTATTTCATGACCTTTATGGATGAATTTTCAAAGCATGCATGATTGTATCATTTGAAAGTAAAGTCCAAAGTGTCTATATGCTTCAAATGGCTCTTGGTTCTCCCTAAAAAACTATCAACACGTAAAATGGGCACCTAGCTTTGTTGTGAAGGATCTAAAAAACATGTCTGTTAATTTTAATGCATTTCTAATTGAGCATGGGATAAAACATCAATGTACAATGCCATATACACCTCAAAAAAATGGTGTTTCTGAAAGAAAGAAAAGGTCTCTGATTGTGATGGTGAGGTGATGGTCAAAAGTTAGGCTTTAGCACACACTCTCTAGCTTGAAGATGTTGTGTGTGGTATGTATGTTAATTGACAAGTGTCCTACCAAAGCATTTCAGTCTATTACTCCATATGAGGCTTGCCATGGTAATCTGTTTGTTATCTACGTGTCTTTAATTGTTTTGCATATGCATTAGTGCATGAAAAAAAATGCAAAAAATAGGATGATAAAGCAATGAAATGTATTTTTATTGGGTATAAGTCTAAAAGAAAAGCCTATCATCTATGTCATCCATATACTAAACACATTCTGGTTAGCCACGGTGTTATTTTTATGGAGTAAGAAATTCAACCATTACTTTCATGTACTAAGGAGACATCAATTAGCTCGAGAGATGTGTCTGATAATTTTCTACCTCTTTCAATATGTGGAGAGTCTAGTCCTAGTCCAAATGAGTTAATTTCTCAACCTTTACAAGTTCCATATGATGATAAAAGTCATTGCAACTTTTTTTTGCAGATTTACATGATGCACTTGTTGATGAAAGGTTTGATATAGACGTAAAAGCTATGCGCTAATGGTTGGTGCAAACTTTTTGAGATAACGAATTCAATGAAATCTATCATGTTGCACTCATTCAAGATCTCAAAGTCCTTCTTTTGCCTTACATTTCTATGCAATGTTTGTCTCTAGTCTTTGTGATGACAAGGGGCCCGTTTCTTTTGATGAAGCAAAAAATTCAAAAAATTGGATGGCTACTATGGAATCAAAACATGATGCTATTATGAAGAATAGTACTTTTTCTTTATGTGATTTGCCTCTAGGAAAAGAAGCCATTGGCACTAAATGCGTGTAGAGGTTGAAGTATAAGCTTGATGGAATAGTTTAGAGGTATAAGGCTAATATTGTTACAAATGGTTATGCTCAAGAAAGAGGAAATAATTTTGGTGAGACATTTGCCCCCAGATGTGAGATGACTACTGTTCATAGCATCTCTGCCGCTACAACCCATCATGGTTGGAATGTACATCAGTTGGATGTTAAAACTACATTTTTTAATAGTGGCTTACATGAAGAAGTGTATGTTTTTCAGCCCCATAGTTTTATGCAAAAAGGGCATGAAAATAAAGTGTGCAAGTTGAAAAA
>CM035415.1:27572649-27577649 GCA_020310875.1 Ceratopteris richardii
TTGATGTACATTCCAACCATGATGGGCTGCAAAGTGCACAGATGCTCCGAACAATAGTCATACGAGATGTAGGTGCAAAGGTCTCATCAAAATCAATGCCTCTTTCCTGTGCATAACCCTTTGCAACAAGCCTTGCCTTATACATGTCAATTGTTCCATCACGCCTACGCTTCAACTTGTAAAGTCACTTAGTGCCAATGGCCTTCTTGCCAGGAGGCAAGTCACACAAAGACCAAGTACCATTCTTCATTATAGCATAATATTCAGATTGCATAGTAGCCATCCAATTTTTTGAATTTTGTGCTTTATCAAACAAAACACGCTCGTTCTTATCACAGAGACTAGATGCAGCCATAGCATAGCAATCTGATGCAAACGAGGCACTATGAGAGCCTTAACAACTATGATATGATAGAGGTGCATCTAATTTTCTATCATGCAAAATCTGCACCAACCGTTTTGGCATAGTTTTTGCCTCCTCAATATCAGCTCTCTCATCAACAAGTGCATCATGTAAATATACAGCAGAAGTGGAATGATCTGCATCATCACTTGAAACCTACAAAGGCTAAGAAGTTTCCTCATAAGGACCATCACTAGACTATCCACTTATAAAAAGAGGTAGCAAAGTATTATACATGTCTTTGGAGCTTACATATGTCTCCTTAGTACATGAAAGCAATGGCTGAATAGCATCTTCCACAAAAAAAAACATCACAGCTAACCAGAATGTGTTTATTCTATGGATGATATAGACGATAGCCTTTACTTTCAGAATTGTACTCAAGAAAATACATTTTATTGCTTTATCATCCAATTTTTTGCGTTGTTCTTCATGCACTAATGCATATGCCAGACAACCAAAAACATGCAGATAAGCAATAGAATGCTTGCGATCATGCCAAGCGTCATATGGAGTGATAGAATGTAGTGCTTTAGTAGGACAAATGATAAGTACATATGCTGCACACATGACAATCTCAAGCCAGAAACTATGTGGTAAAGCCCGACTTTGAAAATACAGCTCTCCATCTCCATGAGTGACGTGTTCTTTTGTTCAACAACTCCGTTCTATTGAGGTGTATATGCCACTATACACTGGTGTTTTATCCCACATTCAGCCAAAAATGCATTAAAATTAGAAGATGTATATCCCCCCCCCCCCATTAAAATGGAGGGTGCCCATTTTACATGTTGACGGATTTCTAGCCAAAACCAAAACTTGTTTGAAGCACATGAACAATTCGGACTTTTCCTTCAATGGATATACCCATGCATGCCTAGAAAAAGCATCAATGAAAGTCACGAAGTAAAGGTAATTTCCAAAAGAAGGTGTCTGCATAGGACCACAAACATCACTATGTACAAGCTGTAATTTCTGAGTAGCCCGAATCAAACCATCTTTTGGAAATAAGGAATGCTTCATTTTGCCCAAAATACAGCCCTCACAAACATGTTTTCCAAATGCCTCAAGTTTGGGCAAAGAGGACATCATTTCACATTTTTGCAAACTACCAAAATTTAAATGACCAAAGTGTGCATGCCAAAGCTTTGCATCTGACATAGCCTGAGAATCATGTACTGCACATGTCGAATCATTCACAGATCTTTCATAGTCTATGAGTTTACATAGCCCACGACATAAAATGTGAGAAGCAATAATCACATCACCATTTGACAGATCATGAATTGTACACCTATCATCAACAAATTTCACAACCAAGCCAATCTTGGCTAATGCAAAAATTGTTAATAGGTTCTTCTTGATCCCTTGCACAAATAAAGCATCTGACAAAGTGAAAGAACTACCATCAATAGTAGTCAAAATGATCTTACTAACTCCCATAACAGGATAAGAGGAGTTGTTGGCACATGTAGCAGTATTCCCTATAGGGGTAGGCTCGAGTTAAGAGTAAAAATTTTGCTACGAGGTAATATGTTTGTTCACCCTAGTGTCAAAGTACCAAACATCTGAGTCTATTGCAGACATGCACTGACTCTCTAAATTATAAATAAAAACTATGTTTGAACATTGCTTATGACTTGCACTATACATGCAATACCTATTTATAACCTTTTTGTTCTCTTATGCCACACCTATCAGAGTACCTATGACACGGTGAGGTGACATCTTTGTGTATTTACCATATTGTTCTTTTAAATTTGAATTTATGTATGCATGTTGAATACATGTATGTATGCAAATGTACATACATGTATGTGATTATATATGTATGTATGTATATATGAATGTATGTATGTGTGTGTGTATGTGAAAGATGTAGTGATCAAGAGAGAAAGAAAAAACAAGCATCTGATAGAGAAAGAGAGACAGAGAGAGAGATAGACAACATGAGAGGTTCACAAACGAGAAACTCAACTCCAACTACAACTCTTTAAATTATAAATAAAAAATATGTCCAAATATTCTCTAGTGAAATGCATTGCATATGCAATACCTATTTATAAACTTGTTTTCTCGTATGCAACACCTACCATAGTATATGCGATACCAATCTATTGTTTATGCAACTCATTTTCACCATTTATGTGAGGTGACACCATTATCTGAAGTACCCATAGTGTTATGAGTCATGCGAGGTGCATGTTGCTTACAGGATGCTAGTTAATGTTACGTGTCTTTTTCTTACATAATGCAATTTAATGTCTATAATACCCGACCTTGCTTGTAGTGAAACATGCATGCATACATACATACACAAATACATGTATGTGTCCGTCTCTCTCTCTCTCTACATATATATATATATATATATATATATATATATATATATATATATATATATATATATATATATATATATATATATATATATGTGTGTGTGTGTGTGTGTGTATGTATGTAGACAGAGATGTATGTATGTATGTATGTATATATGTGTCTATATGTGTGTGTGCATGTGTAAATGCATGAATGTGGGTGTCCAAAGAGAGAGATGCACACTTACGTGTCTCTACAAACATCAATACATGCAATGAGTATGGTGATTCTCAACATCTTCAAGACTATGTACATGTTGTTGTGGTTTGATACTTTTGTAATTTTGATCATAAGAAAAAGCTCCATGAAATATGGATTCTCCTACTAATAATGTTACATAATCTTTACAAGAGGTGGATGAACAATACGTTATAAGAGAGGAGTAGTAAGTAATTCGCAATGATTTTTTTTTGGGGAAAGTGGTCGGCCCATCATACTCATTGGGAGGTTATGAGTTCAATTCCCAATGTTGATATCACATCTAGGTACTCTAGGAAGCTTGATCTTAGATCAAGATATCATTTGATGAGAATTAGGGTAGAGGATATCCTAGGTTGGAGGACATCAAAGTAGTGCTTCACCCAAGCTTGATCTCAGATCAAGATATCATCATATTAGAATCAGGGCAATGGATGTCCTAAAACTACTTATAGGACTTGATATGGGCACTGTGAGTTTTTGATGAGGCTTTTTGGTCTCAACACTACTCTTGCCACTTTCATGAAGCTCATGAATAGTGTTGTACAATGATATATAGGGAAATTCGTAGTGGATTTTATGGATAATATTTTGATCTATAGTAGATCATAACAAGAGCGCTGATCACATAATATGAGCTAAAATAAATAGTCCTCATCATAGTTCGAATCGAAATGCATGCTCAATGTCCAAGACATATCAACACACATCCTTAGATGTATACACATTGTACATATAAAATAATCACAAAATGAAAGAAAACATTGTCATACAATTTAGCACCTCACATTCACCCACATATATCTCTATCACAACATGAAAATAGCCAATACTTATGTTTGCTCCCACAACAATAAACATGTATGTACATTGAAAGCCTTCAAAGTACATACTCGGATTAGTGCCCCTAATTATTTATAAATTCCTTCATCCAAGATCATAAAATCATAGTGACATAATCAAATAGTCTCCAAAATTAACAATCACCATAGTCAAAATAGGTAGTCATGAAAATGAGAAAAGAAATCTTAACAATCACATCACCCTCCTCAACAAAATAGTTTCATAGCTCCCTAAAAATCGGGCATATATTTACACAAAAGAAAATATCACTTCCCATATTTTACCGATAGACACTCAATAATCATGCACTATAGTGCTTTTATTCACAAATTCTAATAATTAGTAAAAATCTCACAACAAAAAGGAAGTATTATTTCGAACTTGAGAAGTTGGTATCGACACCATTCGTGGCATTAAAAAAAGGTATATAGAGCTTCAAGATATCTTAACCATTACTTCAAAGAGAATTACCACATCAAAGAGAAAATGTAACCGCACACAAGCTCTACAAGAACAAAAAACATATAGAGTGCAATTTCTCTTTCAACAAAAGGTAGTACACCAGACATCTCCACCATCATTTCATCATAAACACCATCCCTTGGGGGTCATGAGATAGAAGATGGACTAGCATGGCATGCATCCTACACACAGGAAAATATTTTCTCCTATTGTATATAAGAGAAATAGAGATCCATTTTGAATATAGAACAAACTAAAATGGCCATTTTCAAACAAACCCTAAGAGCTAAATATAATCACCTGACCGATTTCTACATTCATATTTAGTCTAGTATTTCCAACAAGTAGTGTATACACACCACCATCATAGTGTGGGATCATTATATTCCTATAATCATAGAAAGAAAAGATAGAATTCATGCATTAGTCAACAAAGGAATTCACATTCCAAGATTATGAGAACTTCCACTATAGGTCACGAGTTTGAAAAATAAATTGTAAAGTCTACATAGATATTGAGCTTTAATAAAATCCAACAATTCCTTCCAAAGAAATAAAAAGGATTATAAGAATTTTCACACAATTACTTAACTAGGAAAGAAGAACACAATTCAAAGTATAACTCATGATAGATAGTAAAAGTCGTTCTATCCTTAAAATTTCCTTGAGGAAGAGATAAAGTGCTTCTAACCAATTCATCAGCTCTCCAAGTATG
>CM035415.1:27580149-27635149 GCA_020310875.1 Ceratopteris richardii
ATATGCATACACACACATACACATACATGCATATATATGCATACATAATGCATATGCATATGCATACATAATGCATATGCATATGCATACATACATACTTACATGCATACATAATGCACATGCTTACATACACATACATAATGCATACACACACATATGCATACATAGTGCATACACACACATACAAACATATGCATACATAATGCATATGCATATGCATACATACATACTTACATGCATACATAATGCACATGCTTACATACACACACATATGCATACATAATGCATACACACATATGCATACATACATGCATACACATACACACATAGATACATACATACACATAGACACATACACACACATAAACACATACACACTCATAGACGCATAGCGACACATACACATAAACACATACACATACACACACACATATACACACACACACAAACATACACACATAGACACATACACACATAATGATGCATACACACACATACATATGCATACACACACATACATATGCATACACACACATATGCATACATACATGCATACACATACACACATAGACACACATAGATACATACATACACATAAACACATACACACTCATAAACACACACATACATACACATAGACACACACACACACAGATATAGACACACACAAACACACATAGACACGTACACACATAATGATGCATACACACACATACACATGGATACACACATACAAACACATATACACACACATACACACATATATGCATACATACACACATATATGCATACACACAGATAGAGAGACATACTCACACATACACATACATGCATATATATACATACATAATGCATATGCATATGCATACATACATACATGCATACATACACATACATAATGCATACACACACATATGCATACATAATGCATACACACACATACACATATATGCATACATACATGCATACACATACACACATAGACACATGCACACACATAGACACATACACACACATAAACATGTACACACTCATAGACGCATAGCGACACATAAACATAGACACATATACATACACACACACACATATACACACACACAAACATACACACATAGACACATACACACATAATGATGCATACACACACATACATATGCATACATACATGCATACACATACACACATAGACACATACACACACATAGATACATACATACACATAAGCACATACACACTCATAGACACACACACATACACATAGACACACACAGACATAGACACACACACATATACACACACACATACACACATAGACACATACACACATAATGATGCATACACACACATACACATGCATACACACACACATGCATACATATACACACATAGACACATACACACACATAGATACATACATACACATAAACATACATACACATATATACATACATACACATAGAGAGACATACTCACACATACACATTCATGCATATATATACATACATAATGCATATATATACATACATAATGCATATGTATATGCATACATACATACATACATACATACATACACATACATACACACACATACACATACACACACACATATACACACACACATACACACATACACACATACACACATACACACATAATGATGCATACACACACATACACATGCATACACACATACACACACATACATGCACATACATACACACACACATGCATACATACACATACTCAATGCATACACACTTACATATGTACACGTATATATATATTGATTTCTAACCATTTTGTTTTATATGTTAGGTATTATGGATCCCAGTAGAGAGAGAAAGGTGAAACTCACTCTCATAAAAAGTCTTATGAGAGCAAGAGTTCCGTCTGATACTCTAGGGGCCATATGTGTGATTACTCAGAGATGTCTGATGAGGAGCTGGTCTATACGATCCAGATGCTTACCCAGCGATCAGACGAGGGCTCTTCTGTGGCTCCACATGCAGGAAGAGAGCTATCTACTCATAGGTATGTTTTTTTTTTCATAAACTTCTTTAATGATATTATAACATATATTTTTATTTATTTTTATCTAATCTATTTTCAGGACACCTATACCACCTCCAAATCGTGATAGCAGAGCAGAGTTGCCTATGAGGACATGCATAGGCACCTTAGGACTAGAGTGCGACATAGAGCCAGAGGGGAACATTGTGTACATAGGGAATGGATTGGAGTTTAAGAGAAGAATGCAGGCACTATGCGACTCTTACCTGTGCTTTGTCCACTTACCGTGGAAGTAAGTAAAAATTTTACATATAAATTGAAATAAATATCTTATGTTTTATTTACATTATGTTTTTTATTTTTGTAGTGAGCATGATGAGAGGGATAAAAAATACATACTTAGTTCACTTGAGACAGAGTTTGTGACAGGATGGTCGCTTAAGTGGTGTCTAAAAGAAATGCGGACACTTATGGCTCATCGTCACGATAATGCACGGTATGCACTGATTTTATGTATATATATGTGGATATGAGTATGTGTGTTTATGCATGTATGTATGTGTATGAGAGACAGAGAGAGAAAAGAGTGAGACTAGAGGTATAAATACACGCATACACACACATATACATCATACATGCACATTTACACACATATACATATACATGCACATTTATACATACACACACATACATGCACATTTTTACACACACATACACATGCATGCAGTTACACACATATAATGAATACACATAGACACATACACATACTCACATACAGGTACACATACTCACATACACATACACATGTATAATCATATGTACACACACATAGACTCATATAATCATATTTACATGCATATATACATATACACATGCATATACACACACACACAACACATGCATATGCATATATAGATACACATACATACACAACACATGCATACGTAGAAATAAATAAATAAATAAATAAATCCTATTTCAAAAATACTAAATTGAAAACACTAATTTCGATATTAGGATTTTAAAACCCCTAATTTAAAAACTCTAATTCAACCTTTTAGCCATATGTTTGAAGTATATGTATACCTCTGATGTCCTACTAGAGAGATGTCTCTCCTCCCAACCTTATGCCTCTATATATAGCTACTCGAATCAATGAGGATCATAATATATATAAAGATATATACACATCATGTAGATAGGATACATAAATATAAAATGGAGTAGATATATTATGCATCACACATATATGTCTAAATGCACACATAAATATATATATACATACTAACATATTTACATGTACACATTTACACATAGACATATATACATGTACACATCACATATACATGCCTACATGTAAACATATATATATACATACATACATATTTACATGTACATATTTACACATAGAGACATATACATATATACATGTACACAATTATAAACACTTATATATATTACATGAATACATGACTATTTTACATAAATGCATATGCATATATACACATATGCATATTTAACACATGTATACATATATCACACATATGCAAACACATACATATACATGAAATACATATATATGCACACTAACATATGTATACATATAATACACATGAATACACACACATATATGCATACATACATGATATGATAAAAATTAGCTCCTCGAAGATAAAGCTATATATAAAATAATTAGGCATACCCCCGAGCTTCATGTTCTAACTTAGAAGAATATGATTTCATCTCTCTAGTAGGATTCATCGTTATTCAAGTTAATAAAAACATATATTATCTGATATCCATTCAAAAGCTTCAAGTTATTGATCGATAACTAGAGTAGAATTTACTATCTAATCTGCTCATATGTTTTCATTATTACCATCATTTTGGTAAGACATCAATATAGTCTCATCTTCATTATCCTTATTGATTTCATTTTTATTTCTTCTATTGTTAAATCTATGTTCTCATGAATCACATCATCTATTGATGGATTAATATCTTTTTCTGGTAACTCCTCTTCCTCATCAGTAGAATCAGCATGTAGAGAATTATCCTCTTCATAAAAAAGATTAGTATCATTATCATGTATAACGACTCTAATTTCTATTTCAGATGTTGATGTATCAATATCTGATGCTAAATCATCAAGAGGACTTTCTTCAATCTCTCTAACAATAAATTGTTCAAACAATGATCTACCTCTAGGTTGCACATGAATGACTTGCCACCAAGGATGAGCATCTGGGTTTTTATAAAAAAATTCTTGCTCAATATGCCTAGGAAGAATATATGGTTCTTTAGTAGATCGCATTACCTTGGAAGAATCAATTGCCCAAAACCTAGATAATTCCTTTCTTAATGTGGAATTACTACCTTTATACTCCACTCGAAACCAGTCAACCTTCAAAATGACCTATCAAAATATATAACAAAAAAAACCCATTATTAGGTGCTTAAAAAAATAACTAACTCTATAAAAAATATATAAACTTTTTTCTGCCTGTTTGAATGTACGAAATGAAATTTCATAGATACCAACAATAGTTCCTACGTAACCAAGTTCGCTATCTATAAGGTTCATGTCGTTTGAGTTAGCACGTGATAGTTGCTTGAAAGAAGCAACAATACTAGAATCCTATGTTTTATGTAAAGAATCAATGGCTTTGATTCTAATATGTTGTCCAAAAGCCCACATATTAGTGAACATTCGAGCCTGCAAAATAAATTCAATTAGTAAATAGAAACTAACATACATATATCAAAAAAAATAGAATATTATTTTAATAAAATTACCTTTCGTTCACAACCTATCATTAACTCTCTTTGCTCATCTGAGATTTCTTCATTATTTGCGTTGGCGCGTTGCAAAGGACTATATAGCCAATCCGTGAAAGAAGGTATATCTGTAATCTCATTATTATCAAGATTACGTCTAAATCTTTTGTTTTTTTGCCTTTTACTTTGGAGATTTTGAAGTTCCTTGTACTTGCTAAGGAATGCTTGCATGCATTCGCAATTATATGCTACAATCATTTTTTTTCTTGAAATGTAAATAAGAATGGAACCCCCTTACCTGATAATACCCCATCTGTTATTTTTGAAGAAGACTCGTTGGTCCATGCATGTGGAGCTTCTTCATGAACTTTTTCAAGGTACTCACTAACGTAATACATGCACTCTTCAAGCACCCAACCCTTTGCCATGGATCCTTCTAGATTTGCTCTTTGTCGCACATAACCTTTTAGTATTCCCATAAATCGCTCGACCCAAAATATCCATCGAGTGTTGACAACACCTGCAATCTCTATCTCATCTACAAGATGGACTAATAAATGAACTTGAATATCAAAAAATGAAGTAGGAAGTTCTTTCTCCATCAAACATAGTAGCCCTTTGCATTCACGTTTTTTTTGTGGGATCGAGTTTTTGTCAATCTCTTTGGATGTAATCCACCTATACATATCATTAAAACAATTATAAAGAAGTTAATTAAAAAATAAAAGATATCCAATATTCATACATATTAAATATAAAAGTATCTCCATAACTCTTGAAGATCGTCAATGAGAGGAGCAAGATATATATTCATATCTTTAACTTGTCTTTTGCCTGGGATTAAAAGTGAAAGCATTAAATGTTCCTTTTTAATGCTAAGATATGGCGGAAGATTGTAGTTTATGAATACCACTGGCCATGTTGACCATTTACTAGATTTCATGGAGAATGGATTAACCCCATCTAATGCAACTCCTAACTTTAGAATCTGTGGATTTTGTGCAAATTCAAGCCATGTAGAATCAACATGCTGAAAAGCAACACTATCATGAGGAATTCTGATTATTCCATCAGTACTTTTTTTATCATGTCCCCAAGTCAAAAAATTTGATAATTCGGGACTTTGAAACATATGTCTAATCCGTGGAGCCAATGGAATATGTCTCAATACCTTTTTTGGGATTTTACCTTCTTCACCCTTATATCGAGGAGTTTGACATTTGGGACATGTCAAAGAGTCTGCATATGCACCTCTATATAAAATACAATCATTAGGACATGCATGTATACATTGATAATCTATACCAAGATTGTTGATTATCTTCTTCATTTCATCATGTGAGGTAGGAAGAATATTCTGACTTGGTAAAAACTTTTCAGATAATAACTTGTAAGTTTATCAAAAAAGGATATATTAAAAAAAGTAAATAAATAAATATACATATATATATAAAATATGCATATAACTTTATATATGTGTATGCTTATGTGCATCTTTCAAAATATTTGCGTAAAATTTGATTGTTTTGGATAGCAGGATACGATTGTTTGTTTTGGAGGATATGAAGTATGTACCTTCATTGAATGATTTGTCGATTCTATCATATGTTCAGTTTGAAAGTGTGAGAAGCAGGTTTATAATTGCTATTCAAAGAATTTGACACTGTTTATAGGCCATACGATGGTGACGTGGATGAATTGCATGCACAGAGGTTACTCAAGATAGAGCAACCTGATTATAAGTGACTAGTACCAGCAGGATTTTTGGGGTATGTAGTAAACCTCTTGCATGTCAATGATGAGCATCTCAACTTTAGGATACAAAGTGGAAATCATGGTGGCTTGAGAGGATCACTTTTATACAGCTTGTTCAAAGAACTTCAGGTATATGACACTGAAGTTTTTTGAACAATATGTATAAAAGTGATCCTCTCAAGCCACCATGATTTCCACTTTGTATCATAAAGTTCAGATGCTCATCATTGACATGCAAGAGGTTTACTGCATACCCTAGGAATCCTACTGGCACTAGTCCATTATAATCAAATTGCTCTATCTTGAGTAACCTCTGTGCATGTGATTCATCCAGATCACCATTGTATATCCTTTAAACAGTGCCAAATTCTTTGAATAGCAATTATAAATCCGCTTCTCACACTTTCAAACTGAACATATGTGTGAATCGACAAATCATTCAATGAAGGTACATACTTCATATCCTCCAAAACAAACAATCATATCCTGCCATCCAAGCAATCAAATTTTTCGCGAATATTTTGAAAGATGCATTAATAGTTTTAAAAGATGCGCGGACAAAAAGTGTCCATTCAATTCAAGTTTTTGTTCTTACCTTATCTAAAGTAAGAATAAAAACCTGCATATATATATATATATATATATATATATATATATATATATATATATATATATATATATATATATATATATATATATATATATATATATATATATATATATATATATATATATATATATTTATTTATTTATTTATTTATTTATTTATTTTTGCATATATATAAATAGATAGAAAATTAAAAATTATACCTTAATAGTGTTGAAACAGATACATTACTCCATCCAAAATTATTTTGAAGGTTGAGAATAAGTAAGCTCGCACTTAGTCGTGTCAAACGACTTCCTTCATATACATGCTTTAGACATTCGTCTCAAAGATATTTCTCATTTTTAGAAATATCAATGCTCTCACTGTCATTTTGATACCAATCCTCAATAAAATCTGCCATGCCATCATCTTCATCATTGTCACACAAATCTTGTACTTTATCGTCTTTTGAATACAGATCTTTCAACTTTGCATATTGCATAGGATTAGTTTTGCGTAGCCTCCTCATGGAAGCTTCTAATAAATGAGGTCTTACTGGTAATTGTGAATGCTGTGGAGGAATATCATCAACATCATACGTTGGAATCTACACATATAAATAAAATTCATTAGTATTCCATAAATGAATAAAAAGTAAACTTTCAATATAAAATTAAGTATATAACTTATTAAATATGGATAGAAAATTTTTATTCTCTCTAGCTAAAAGGTGCTCTTGGAGGTTACGCCATCCATAATTTACTAATAGTTCATCACCAACATGTAATGTAGTATTAGCATTGACAACTATGTATCTTGATACATCTCTACTCATGTATGGTGATTCATGACTATGTTCACACTCCTCAAATGTGCAATTAGTCCTTGAACTATTATGTAACCCTCGACTACTATTTATTAAACCTGCTATATTTCCATGTGTATAAGGTTTTCCATCAATATATAATCTTTCATTTTCTGCATGTAAAATCCTTCTACTAGTAAGGGATGCTGCATTCAAGCATATTCCATAAGTACTCATGCTTTGAACATAACGTGAAAGTCGATGCCAATCTCCCCATCCATATATCGGACCACAAAATGACATAAGAGTGACTTCAGAGTTCGGAGGCACATACAAATCCTCTATAATAAAGAGACCATGACCAGCATTAATAATAGTGGATGGAGCAATCAAATAGCAATTGCCCCAAAAGTTGAAAACCTCTCCATCTAAAGAAGTGCTCCTCTATTCCATCCTCCATACCTTCTTCTATCATATGTTTGTACTAAAGAACGATCACGAGCTGGCAATGGATAATCTCCAGCCATTTCATTCTCTAAACCAGGAGGTAGAGGATTTCTAGAAACCTCTGCTTGTAATTGATGAACAGCAAGTCCATGACGTGTACGAGGTATATTAACATTATGAGAAAAATCATCATCATTGAGCAAGTATTCCTGTATATCAACAATAATTTGATTTTATATATGGTTTTTAAATAAAACAATGACATTAATATATATAGAAAATACATACCCAAGCATTATCACGTTTACTAGGTGATGGTGCATGCTCAAAAGTACCATACTCTACCTCATGTTCAATACATTCCAATCGTGGTCTTCGATACGTGCCATAACAAGAGTTACACCAACATATAATATACTCTTCATAGTAAAATTCATCATAATTCCTATCGGAGGACACATGTGAAGTCGTTGCATGGATAGGAGGTGGTGGAGTACCCTCTGATTGATCAGAATCTACACATAATAAGAAACAAAAAAAAAGTTATGTATCCATCAAATATATTTAAAATTAAATGTTTGATATACTTACAGTATAAAGTCATTGCACGATGAGGAGACGGTGGTGGAGTTCCATCTGATTGATCAGAATCTATAAATAATGGTATTTGATATTAATAATCTGATTATCTACATACACAAAAAATTCACATATACATATTTACACATACACACATATTCACATATACACATTTACACATACACACATATTCACATATACACAACTACACAGTATGAATGAGTGTATATGCATGCATATGTGTGTATGTATATATGTGGATATGGATATGTGTGTTTATGTGTATGTATATGTGTATATGTATACATATATGTATGCGTGTATGTTTGCATGTATATGTGTATGTGGGTATGTGTATGTGTATGTGTATGTATATATGTGTACGTATTCTGATTTTTTTTTCTGTTTGAGATTAAATTAACAAGAGATATTGTATGGTCGAAAAAAATAAGAGGCGAGCTAACATACCACATGAGACGTGGCAGTTTTTTCGTAGACAGCTACCTCTTCAAGAGTCATTTCCTCAGTAGAAGGTACACAAATTAATAGTTTATATTTATAATTTTTATATATTTTAGTAATTTTTTACATTTAATTTACATATTTTTTTCTTGAATAAATAGGCTACTACAAAGAAGAGAGTGGATTCGGGCCACACATCGCACCTAGGCCAAATGGGCCATAATGGTTTTGTAGCTACGTTTGTAAGTATATGTGTTATTGTGAGTATATTTTTTATTTTAGTTAAAATACAAGCAACTAATGTTTTTTGCTTGTTTCATTGCAGCGGAAGGATTATGGCCGATATCCTACGAAACATGAGATCGAGTATGCTACACATTTTGGATATCGGCGTTTGAGCGAGTATATGCAAGATCATCCTAATGCCTTTGTGAGTATTTTAAAATTTTATATAATTATTTTATTTTTATGAATGGTCTAATTATTTTATTTATTTATGTTTCTTATATGTAATACAAGGGTATTATGGAGAGACAAATATGGATGAGGTGGAGAGACAGACACAAGAGGGACGATCTCGATCGTCACAGGGTGATCATGACGATGAGGATGAGGAAGATCACGATGATCATGATATTGCTGATGATGATGATGATCATGATGATGATGATGATTAGGATTTTAGTTGATTATGACATTGGATTATATGTATTTACATTGATATATATATATATATATATATATATATATATATATATATATATATATATATATATATATATATATATATATATATATATATATATATATATATATATATATATATATATATATATATATATATATATATATATATATATATATTATCTGTATATTTTTCATTTCAAATATGTTTTGAATTGTGTGTATTGTATTAAGTAATGAAGAGTTTTGTTCTATTGATTGTTATTATTGTTTATATTAAGCATGTGTTTTAATACTTTAATTATATAATTCATTCATATGTGTGTACCTAAGTGTATTTGTATCTATGTGCATGTGTATGTGTGTGTATATGTATGTATGTGCATGTGCATGTATAAGTGTATATGTGTGTATGAGTATGTGCATGTGCATGTGTATGTGTGTATATGTATATGCATGTATATGTATAACTCTATGTGTATATGTGTGTATGTGCATGTATATGTGTATATGTAGGTATGTGCATGTGTGTGTGTGCATGTGTATATGTGTTTTAATACTTTAATTATATAATTCATTCATATGTGTGTACCTAAGTGTATATGTATGTGTGTGTATATGTATGTATGTGCATGTGTATGTGTGTGTATATGTATGTATGTGCATGTGCATGTATAAATGTATATATGTGTATGAGTATGTGCATGTGCATGTGTATGTGTGTGTATATGTATATGCATGTATATGTATAACTCTATGTGTATATGTGTATGTGCATGTATATGTGTATATGTAGGTATGTGCATGTGTGTGTGCATGTGTATATGTGTTTTAATACTTTAATTATATAATTCATTCATATGTGTGTACCTAAGTGTATATGTATGTGTGTGTAAATGTATGTATGTGCATGTGTATGTGTGTGTATATGTATGTATGTGCATGTGCATGTATAAGTGTATATGTGTGTATGAGTATGTGCATGTGCATGTGTGTGTATATGTATTTGCATGTATATGTATAACTCTATGTGTATATGTGTGTATGTGCATGTATATGTGTATATGTAGGTATGTGCATATGTGTGTGCATGTGTATATGTGTTTTAATACTTTAATTATATAATTCATTCATATGTGTGTACCTAAGTGTATATGTATGTGTGTGTATAGGTATGTATGTGCATGTGTATGTGTGTGTATATGTATGTATATGCATGTGCATGTATAAGTGTATATGTGTTTATGAGTATGTTCATGTTCTTGTGTATGTGTGTGTATATGTATATGCATGTATATGTATATGTGTGTATATGTATATGTATATGTATATGTATAGGTGTATATGTATATGCATGTGTATGTATATGCATGTGTATATGTATGAAACATGCATGTGTATGTGGATGCATTTCCATTTGCATCCATCTGCATGCATGTGAATGTGCATGCATGTGGATGTACATATACATGTATTTGCATATATGTTAATGTGTGTATGTATATATATATATATATATATATATATATATATATATATATATATATATATATATATATATATATATATATATATATATATATATATATATATATATGCAATAATGCATGCATGTAAGTCTTTTTATGTGGTTGTAGGAATTTTTGTGCACATGCATGTATATATGTGTGTATGTCTAAGTGTATGTGCACATGTATTTTTGTGTATATATATGTGTATATGTGCATGTGTATATGTGTATATGTGTGAAAGTGCATCTTCATCATGTATACGTGTATAAGTGCATATCAATAAGTGTGAGTATGCTGTGTAATGAAAATAACACAATTCAAATGATATACAAAGAAAAGAAATTGTGCTTACAATAGTTAGCCATACTTTTTGCTTGGTTAGCTTCTTGAATAACCAGCAATAAAGAGAGAGAGAGAGAGAGAATTCAAAGAGAGAAAGATGTAGAAAGAGAGAAACATAGACAGAGGAAGACAATAAGACAGAGCTTAGGCAAAAGAAAAATTATGCATATACCACCTTCAGCTCCTAAGCGCAACGCAATTGCGAACGTTGGAGAGCTCTTCGATCGGATGCGTGAAAATGCCGATCGAAGAGCTTCCAACGTTTTAATTTTTCCGTCAACAGACCGTCGTGTAAGCGATGCTTCCCATCGTCGCATAAGCGATATTTTTAAGCATGGCTTATGCGACGCCAAACATCATCGAGTATGACGCCAAACATCGTCGCGTATGCGACGCAGAAAAGCGTCGCTTATGCGACCCTATTTAAATTCGTCGTGTTAGCGATGCTGTATGGGAGCGTCGCAGTCTCGTCACATAACAAGTCACAAAAACTATCGTTTTTTGCTCCGTCGTTTAATCGACGGCCGGCGCGCGATGCTAATTACGACGCATGTTACAATTTTATAACGACGAAATTTTTTCGCCTTAACCGTCGCTATACGCCCATATTTTTTGTAGTGATATATGAGTGTAAGTATGTGTATATATATGAATGTAAAAGATGTAGTATGTATGCATGCATGCATATATATATATATATATATATATATATATATATATATATATATATATATATATATATATATATATATATGCGTGTATGTGTGTGCGTGTATGACATGTCAACAATATAGCATAGCTCACACATGTATCATTGATTCCAATAGAAAATACTTCGATGGTGAATACTACGTCGGTGTAGCACGCTACACACTAGTCTACTACATGGAAACACTACTCTATTACATGGAAAACTATTACACACTACTCTATTACATGGAAACACTACTCTATTACATGGAAAACTATTAGATAGAAACACTACTCTATTACATGTAAAACTGGATATCCTCTAAGCTAGATCATGGAAGACCATGACAGCTTCATAGAGGACCTTCTTAGATGTTTAATGAAAACTATAAACACACTGCGGACACAATCTTTAGAACTGATACATAATAGACAACATTGCTCTACAAGTGAACGTCTTCTCTGAACCAGAAGGCAGAAGCCGTCGTATATGTGTTTGCGTTCAAAACGGAACCTGGAGAGGAGATCACATTCGTCATTGTTTCGGCACTCCGTTTCCCATCTGTTCCCGTGGTTGCATCCGGCCCCCACCAGACGCTTCCACTCCGTTTCCCATCTGCAGCAGCTGATGCAGATGGAGATGCTTTAAGGCATGCCATCGACTCTTTGGGGAATTGCATTTCTGCAGATGACTGGGAGACGGTGGGATCTTCTAGGGTTTCATGGACTCGATTGTAAGGGCAGACGGCATTCCGTCTAGGAACCTGATCCGTGTTGCAATTCAAGGAAAACAAGCAAGCTGCACATTGAGATCCACAGAAGCAAAGGAAGAAACGAATAACTTAAAAAATGTGAGCTCAAGTTTGGAAAGCAAGCAACGTAGACATTGAGATCCATATCTGCAGCATGCAGAAAACTTTTAGGAATCAGAGAGTATTTGAACGTGAGCAGAAGTTATGGAATGTTGTTAAAATTGTCGTTGTGGATGACCTCTGAAGCTTGGCGAGAGAAAACTTCTGGCTGCGACTGGAGGAGCAGAGCTGCCTGAGAAGCAAAAATCTGTAGGACGAAGCTCTAATGCTGAAGCTTGCCATTAATGATTCAAGAAGATGAGATTGAGGAGTTGCAGAAGACGCCGCAGTAACTCTCTACTGGCGCAGGAGAGATGTGTGCGTTAACATGACTCAGCCGTTAACTTTACTAAATTTCAAGACCAGCCCGAATTCCTTTCCGGTTTCTGAAGAGAACTCACTCAGAAAACTCAGATGCTAATCTCGTTGAATGGTGTACACCACGCAGACCTCGTGAGTCGCCATCTTCGTGACTCGAGAGTCAACTAGAATAGCCACTTTCTGAGGTTAACCTTCGTCTTTTCTCTTCAAACAAGGAAGCCCAAGCAATAATGCAGAGCAAGGAGCTCAGCGAAGACTCTACTTGCATATACACCAACCCTCTTCCGTGCTTTTGGAACATGGAAGTGTGGTTCACCTATATGATCAGGGGGGCTTATTTTCAGGACTTGTTGAGAACCTCACTCGGGATCAATGCAAAATTGATTGGAGGAAAGAATATGAAGGAGAGAGAAATGTGTTTTTTAATCTTTCCTATCACTAATGCACATGTACCACAACATGTGACATTTTCTTCAGAGTTGAGGGACAAGGAATCATAAGGAAAACAAGGTGGCAATTGGAGTCCATAGTGGATGCTTTCTTAGATATGGACAAGTATTTCCTAAATCACAACCTTTTTCCTGTTGAAATCAGGGGATAGGCTTGATTCCTACTAGAATAGGGCTGAATCTCAAGGTTTGTTCAATGTCTTGTCTATATGAAGGCCATATTTACTTCAAGATACAATATTTAAGAGCGACATATAATGCATTTCACCCTTGCAAGCAATAATGCACTTAGACTCACAAGCATGAATGATGCCCAACTACCAATTATTTTTTATATGTCACAGCTGGATCTTTTCTAGTATTAAATCTCAGCGCTTAATATGACAAATGTCGTTGAGCGGACTTGTAGATACTAGTTATCGGCCTCTATGAAGTAATGAACCTCTATGAAGTATCAAAAGAAAGGTTTGTTTAATTGGATATTGGTTTGATGTGTAACATTATGCTCCCAAGCTTGAAAACATAGAGGAAAATTGTTTGAATTAATTGAAAGGTATAAGTGAAGGTGGGCATCGCACCCATTGGACCCATGTCTTCCACAAAGTAGAGGTTAGATGTGTGGCACACCCAAGATACAAAGACCAAAGGCTTGCTAAGCTAGAGTGGGTGAACAGATGATCCTAAGGCCATCGAAGATACATTTGAAGAAACATGAAGATCGAAACAACTCTACGGTCAGCAAGGGTTTGAATAGTCAAACGACATACAAGTTCATCTCAGCACTAGAGTGTTAAAGCGGTTTCCACAAAAAATTTTAGGGGTTGCCCCCCCCCCCCCCCCCCCCCCAAAAAAAAAAAAAAAAAAAGCCTAAGAGGTGGCAGCACCAACCAACCATGCTGGTGCACATCTACTAAAGGTAGATGAAAGTGGGAAAGGAAGATGGAGACGCTATTAGTACTTTTTTGGTATAGGTAGTCACTTAGAGCATTCTTGAAGAAAACTTGACTGCCTATCGGTTTCTATTGGACGGCTTCCCTATAAGATAGCTCAGACCTACCAATATCAAAGATGAAAGCGTAAGAGATGATCATAATTGACTAACTACTTTGAGTGACTCATGGTTCAACTACCAATTATTCTTTTTACGTAACGCAGTAGTGACTCATGGTTCAACTAACAATTATTCTTTTTGTACCTTTCTAACGTATAATATTTCCTTATGTTGTTTTAAAATGATATATTTCAATCGTGTTTAGGCACAATCAACAAAAAAATATTATACATCAATAACCTTCAATTCACACATGCTAGCATGTTCTTTGAAGCTGCAAGTTGATAAAATTCTCCCAGTGCGCCCAGTAAATAATGATGGCACACTCTTAACGAGATTGATGCGCGCCTGCTTCTCGTTTCAAGTACATGTGCGCATGTGCCCTAAAAAATCTCAAATGGAAGATTTTTACCCTTTTTGATAGCTTTTTTTTTTTGGGTAACGTCAAAGACATCTCTTAAGATATCTGAGTAAATTTACGTCATGAAATCCACCTCCTTCATGGATAAGACTTTTTCTTTTCTCTCCTTTTTGTTAAAAAATAAGATCATATCTGCTTTTTGTTTTTAATTTAACCACGAACATAGCTCTAAAATCAAATGGAAAACAATTGCAAGACAGTTAAAGAAACGCACAATCAAATATTTAAATCCTTTCATCCAATTCATGAGGAATCAACTTGTTTCTAAGATTGTTGTTCTAGAAAATAAACATCCTCTAGTGTTTAAAGGTGCCAATGTTTCTTTTTTAATAGAGGAAGTTCGATCTTAGCCTACTCTCCCGGACTTGAATTAATTAAAAGAAAATTACAAGAGAAGGGGATTGGTGCCCATGGAATTCGCCGAATCCCACATAGTACGGGTAGCTTTTATAGAGTCTAGATGGCCTTACAAAGGAGGTTAATCACCCTCTCATCACCCTCATGCAGGACCCACATGGGTTTAAGCTTTTTGTTGATCAAAAGGAGCTCTTGATGATGCCTGAAGTGGGGGATTTCTTATGGTTAGCGATCCTTTTGCCAAGGAGGAAAAGCAATTTCTCAATCAACCACTCTTTGGGGGAGTCACCAAAGTTACAAGCACATATTTCTCGCCAAATATTTCAAAAGACCTCCCCTCTGATGGCATTCCAGAGAGTTGCAGAGCAACGGATTGCTTCTCCTAGCAGAACTTGCTTCCAACTGATATGTTTTTGAAGTCTCATTTTCTTTCCAACAATCTGCCAGAGCCTGTTGGAGTTGGGACAAGTAAAAAAGCTGTGAGAAACATCATTGGTGGACCACAAGCAACGTTTGTACTAGGGAGGTATCCCGCAAATTTTGCTAGCCTTAAGGTTGGTCCAGATTCCACGATGAAGAATTTTCCATAAGAGGAGAGATTTTTTGAATTCAATGAGGGGGTGCCAGATAGCCATGAATTTCATGTCCCACCGAAGTCGCGTCCATGATAGGCACCACTTCTTATTGAGGTTAACCTAATAATCAATGGTTTCTTTGATGTTCGGAATTATTGATAGGCAAATACTATTGTGCCATCTGCAAATACTGTTGTGCCATCTGAGGCCAAGCGAGCTCGGTGTGTCATGCTTCATGAGAAGGTGAACTTTAGAGTGGTCCCAGGCGAGACATCTACTTTGCAAAGTGTTCCATTCTTCATAGGTAATATTGGCGCTAGGGTCAATATCCTCAAAGTTGATCCACTGGTTGGTGTCTTGCTTCTAGAGATGTTTCCATTTTTTGAAGCCTTTGTTCCATAGCCTCTTGGCATTTCAAATGTTCGAAGATTCCACGATCAGGATGCCATGGATCGGAAACCAGATAGAGTCCTTTTGTCTGATACCAGCTGCCCACTCCCAAGGTCTCAATATTGTATAGTTGAGATATCATCTAGACAAAAAGATAACTGCACACAATAATTTCATACCTATTGATGACTAATACTACATAGATGTTTATGCTCTCTAAGAAAAATAAAAATAGAATACAGTATCAATAGATTAAAAGCAACCTTGAGTATGAGAGAGCCAAGCTCGTCCTTGATCACTTTCTTAGAGGCATAACCAATTGTTATTTATTTTGCCATATTTGCCTTTGCATCTATGTAGCTTTTCGCAAGGAAGTGTTCACGTTTTGTGGACTAACGGACCGCATATGAAGGAAAATACAAAAATATGGCTCCCCCTCTTCCTAATTCTTTTCAAGAATGCACTTTTCTTTTCATATTCTGCTACTAAATAAACGAAATTTTCCCTTTCACATCTATATGTGATTAATTAGGTAAAACTACGTAGTGACTTATCTTCAGTATGATGAAATGGTACATGAATCTTGAAAAACTACGTATAGAGTTATCTCTTAAATCTTGATAGCAATGCACCTATCAATAAAGATTATAACTTTAGAGAAAATCGATTTTAAATTCTTTATAGCAAGAAGCAACTTAATAGGACTTTCGGAAATGTTGGAGATCAAATGTAAATCTCTTCCAGAAGTTTCTCAAAAGAAGAATCGAATGGCGTACAGGTGTTTCTCATCTCCCCACCATTATATTCACTTGCTCCTAAAGTAGATACTGTCCAGAGTACTCTAGTTTGAGAATGTGTGCATCATGCGCACTCACTCTACTAAGTATGGTTAAGCCTCTTCTTCAGCCTTCTTCAAAATTCTTCTTTAGCTTTGTGAAATCAAAAACAAAAATAGAGAACTTGTCAGATACATTTATAATAATAAAGATCTAATTACACATTTATCTTTAGTTTTAAATACACACACAAATTTGCACACTCTAGAATAAAAACCAAGAGAATCCCTCTGAATCTAAAACTTTTTTTTCTGACTCCCATCTCAGATGTTGAGATTCTTGAAGTTATATATTCCCTTCCTAATGGAAAAAGTGCGGGGTTTGATGGCCTTACCAATGAGTTTTTCAAGACATTCAAGCACATGGTGACTACTCCATTATGAATGGTGTGGTAGAAGCTATATTTTTGGTTGTGCTTCCCAAATGACTCAACGAACGAGTTATCATATGATTGTAGAGAGTTCAACAAAAGCATTTCTTAAAAGTATTTGCTAAAAGAAAACATAAAATATTATACAAATGAGTTCCAAACATTTAAAGAAAAACTCAAGGATGCTATATTCACTTAAAATTCCACTGAAAACGTCCACTTGCTAGATTATTTAAAGAATAAAGGTTAGTGCTTTAAATAAAGTGCAGTATTGCATATAAAGGATTTGCACTTCTCCTTCACTCTCATAGATGATCTTGGTGCTCTTTGCATGAAAAGAACTGCAAGCTGGTGTCATTTGAAATAGGCTTTACCATATTGTTGGATTGTGCATATAAAGGTTTTCCTAATATAGAGGTTGAAATTATATATTAATTGGAGGAAAAACTAGATGGTTCTCTAGCAGGTTGGCATTGAAGAGGTTGTATCTCCCACACGCGAGGAGAATGATACCACAATTATCATCCTGAGCTATATGAAGAGAGATGTGTCCAAGGTCCTAGAGAACGAATAACAAATGCGTTTGATTGATCCTTTCATGCCATCAACAATTGTGCTAGATTTCGAGATCAAAGGAAATAGATATTTTTAGCTTACTGATATTCAAAGAGTATTCAACATATGAGAAGACTATGCACTTGCAACGATTGCATGTAATGGAGAGGAAGATGAGGGGCTCCTCTTTGATGATTAAATGGAAAATCCATCTTTGAAAGACTTTTGATGCAAGGGAGCGCTTGAATCTATTGTTCAATAGGGTGCGGAAAGGCATTCAAACAAGGAGAACACCATGAAACAAGAATTTAGGAATTTCCAAGAAGAGGTCTGATATGACAACCTTATAGATAGTAAAGATTATTTCCTAGTAGATCGGAAAGGGGATACAAAACGCAGCTTTGTGGATCTTATGAAAGAAAATACTTTTCTGTACGAAGTGGTATTGGATTTTGAGGTTTACAAAATAACATGAACAACTAAAGGAAGAAGAAGAGACTAAGAACGCAACACAAAATAGTCTGTATCACCAAGCAAATGTACGAAGGCAAGTGACCTCTTACGATTATAAGAATATATAAAAGAAAGAAAAAAAATGTCCTAAAGAGGGAGAAAAGTGCCCCGATGTTCTTAAGTGTGTTCACACACCTCACTACCAAAATATATCAACAAATCCCCTCTCAAAGTGATGTTGTGGACAAGGAGCTGAAACTCATGTATGAGGACGTGATAGGCTATGTAGAGAGAGATCAATCCACAGAAGTAAGTAAGCCCAAAACTATATGAAAAGCTTCAAACGTCTACCAAGGCAGAGCCGTTGTGATAAGGTCTAGAACATTAGCGTGTATGGGCACATAAGCTAAACTCCTCTCTCCAATGGGAAATCTCTCCCTAAAATAATGATAGTGCATCTCAATATCGTTTGTGCAAGCAAGCAACACAAGGTTCTTTGTAATTCTCAATGCACTTTGAGCGTCAACAAAGATGGTGTGGAACAAGAATAAGTGATACCCAAATTAGTAAAAATGCATATAAAGCACATATACTCAATTGTCACTCTAAAATTTTCTTTATACTTAGCCTCAAAACTAGAAGTGTCCATAGTAGGCTGCTTCTTGCTTAACCAAAATATGCATGAGCTACCAAGTATGAAGCAAAAACCACTAGTGGACACAAGAGTGTCATAGCAATAACGGAGTCTGAGTCAAAAAATGCACGTAAATATGGTGGTAATGAAGCCCCCTTGGGATAAAACAATGCAAGTAATCGGGTACCACTCAAGTAGAAAAAGATGTGCTTAACTGCATGTGAATGCTTGATACTTGGGCCACACATAAACTTGCTCATGTTAGAGATAGAAAACTGAATATCAAGTTGCATTATGCAAAAGTAAATCAATTCAACCTACTGATAAAGAACGACATTTTATGCATCCTGAGCATCATGAGGACTCAATCGTCAACCTCTTTTGATGGGAGTGGCAATAAGTTTGTAATATTCAAGGCCAAAGTACTATAGTATTTTTTCATTATATTTTGTTCTTCACGAAGCTATTCCTCCATCAGGTTGCATATGTTGAATGCTTTCTCTATAGGGGTAGGCTGAAGTGAATTGAAGATACTCTGTTGCAAGGTAATATTTTTGATTGCCCCACTATCAACGTACCAAACATGTGAGTCTAGTGCTAACATACATTGCTCATGAAAAGATGGGTCATAATTGTAAAGAATAGTAAATGCCCATTCTTCATTCGAACGAAGATAACTAGGCTTAGCCAAATGTAAATTCGTCTCGATTAAGGTTTTTGAGAATGAGGACACATCCTTTCAATCTTTGCAAGTGGGCCCTTGGCAGGTCGATCGGCCAACATTATGCCTCTTTACATGGATCCTAAAGTGTTAGGGAGATTGTTTCACCCATTGGATGGCCGATAACATCTAGAGAAAATGTTAGGGAGATTGTTTCACCCATTGGATGGCCGATAACATCTAGAGAAAATGTTAGAGGTGTCATTTATTATAGGATTGCACACTCTTTTAATGCGAGATGGTTCCCGCAAGTTTTCATTTGAAGCATACCTCAATGTTTTGGTATGACCAAAGTTACCACAAAGACCACCAAGTGATACAGGGTCTCTTTTGTTGAGCATGCATCATCGTAGTTAGAATGGTTGGTGGTTTGGTAGGGTGTAAGGGGGTTGGCTTGTGAATTGGTGTGAAATTGGATTGAGGAGGGCGCTGAAAAGTAGTGAATAAATAGTAGTGAAAGGATGCTTGAAAGGAAAATTGGGCTTGATTGGTGGTTGTCGTTGACACATTTGTTGTAAGCGAATGGACTTGGTAATGGATTGAAACTCTTTCTCACCATCATGTGCAAAAGAAATAGGTTTATAGAGGGTTGTGGGATGTAGTGTGTTGAGCATGGCTTGGAATCCCATCTCCAAAGCATCTTCATACTTTCATTGCAAGGTATCTTCAAGAATTGTTTCAAGCGAATGAATAAGTAGTAATCATTGCCGAAAACATTCAGTGTACATAGACATAGTATTTCCATCTTTCAATCGAAAAGTTTTCCATGATTGACGAGCATGTAAGTAGAAATGAGGAGGAAGGAAGGATTCCTTGATCTTTTATTGAAATGTAATCCATGTTATGGGGTGGTTGGTGCTATGCTGCAAAATAGTCCACCATAATTGGGCCTTACCCACCAAATAATTACTAACAAACTTTGCTTTTTCAATTTTCGAATACCATTAGTCAGAATGAAATTAATCAAAATGAGATAACCATAAAAGAAAAAATTGCCCATCCTTTCACCCATTGAATTGTGAAAATTGGAAATTGTTAGCACCAATCTTGGACTGCATGCCTTCTTCTTGAGCGGTGATAATGAACTTCACCACCCTATCTAGGTTTTTATCATCACTCTACATTTGTTGGAGTGCAGCATCATGTTCTTTAATCTCTTTTTGGGCATGTTGGAGCTCGTGCCACAAAAGCTCTAATTGTTGCTTGATTGATATCTCAGGTAGGGGTGATGTATTAGAATCTTTGGTATTATGGGTACGGTCCATGACCTTATATAGAATTGAAACCTAGGACTAAGCATGTGAAAAGGACTTTAACAATAGTGTATAGAAAGAAATACAATAATAATAATAATAAATAAATAAATAAATAAAATAAATTAGAGTATTTGATAAATAAATAAATAAGTAAATAAAGAGAAGAGAGTGATAAATAAATAAATAAGGTGAAGAGAGTGTTAAAAGTAATGTTAAATATGAATTAAAAGGAATGGGATATCAAACAATGAAAATGGGCTAGTGGATAAAGCATATCTCTTGTAAGTGTGAGGTTTTGGTTTCAAATGCTAAATAAAGAACTAATTGGACTAGCTAGAGAAATAAATAATCTAACTAGGGAAATAACTAAGCACTTATTGCCACTCAAAAGTTGGAACTAGTTCAAGCGTAGCCAATAGCTGCCAAGAAAATAAGAAGAAACGAAAGTGAACCAAGAGAACCATGAGTGCAAGAGACGCCAAAGATGCCATAGTTCTATGCCTTAATCAATGCCTAGGAGTAATCGAATTGATAAGTGAACTTGCTAAACAAACTTGATAAACAAACTTGATAAACAAACTTGATAAACAAACTTTATAAACTAATTTGATAAACTGATTGGATAACCAATCTGAACTCCAACAATGAACATTTCATACTGAGGATAGGGGGTACAGTGAGTACAATGAGTATAGTGAGCACAATGAGCACAAGGGGTATAGTGGGTATTATGAGTACCATGAGTACAATGAGCACAGTGAGCAGAGAGGGTACAATGGGTACAATGAGTACAGTGAGCATAGTGAGCACAATGCAAAATGTGATAGAAACAGAGTGCATAGTACCAAATTTGAAGAATTCAAAAAACAACAAACAAGTGAACCAAAAACAAAAAAATTTGATAAACAAAAACCTAGACCAGACAATTGAGTCAGCTTCTGATTCACGAGTGGACATCAGGAATCATGATCAGACATGGATACATACACCAAAGCAGACATGCCTTGGCTCTGATACCACTCTTGGTCGGATCCCACACACACACGTATGTAGAGGATACCACAAAAATGAAATCTCACAAAAGTACTCTGAGAATAGAAAGCGACAACAGACTTGACACCATATTGGGTACAATCTTCCCCTCCCCCCTCGATACATTTTCACATGGACGAGTCTATTAGAGCATGTATATTTATAGGTATTTTTTCATTACATCCTAAATAGAAGATACATGAAGGTGGTGCTTCGAAAATCATGTGTTTATGAGAATCTGCTTTATTTACAGAAATGTCATTTCCTAGAGTGCTCTATTACTATTTATTTATAAGAATATACTATTTTTACAAACAATAACTTAAATACTATCTTCTAAGTATTCTTCTAAATATATACATAAGTCCATGCATGTTCACACCCTGATGAATCTTAACCTCCTAAATCAAAACACAAATCATATTAAAACCCTTAAGACATTAAAATCCAAATAACATTTCATTATTACATAAATTATAAAAGTCAGATCCTTTTGCTCATAGTCTCAATACAATCTAGGGATCGTTCAACTATATGTGTTTCTTATTGGTATGAAGATGACAATCTTGACTCCATATCTACAGGAGGGTGATTTTTTTTTAATATTTTTTTGTGTTATATTATTTTCTTAGTTTATGAGTATGTGCATATGCACCAAATGATATAAATAGTGGCACTAAGAAAACAAGTAGTCACAAAATTGTTTTCTTGAGCTCTTTTGTTTTCATGTTCGATTGATTTTATGTTATTTTTTAAATTTATGAGTATGTGCATATGCACCAAATGATATAGATAGTGTACCTAAGAAAAGAACTATTCACAAAATTTTGTAGAAGAGGACAAGAAACAAAAAAAGTTTGCTCGTATGCTCTCTACTATCAATCAACCAAGCATGCAGAAAAATTTTAGTATAATAGCAGCATTCGGAAGTGAATTTTTTATCTAACAAAAAAACCCTCGAGTTCTTGACATGCACGTTAACCATACATATGTGATTGTGGGTAGAAAACCATCACCAAATCCATAGGGCACGATACAACTTTTACAGAAATTCATGTCCTTCTGATACTCGAAGTTTCCTCTAGTCACTAGCCATTGTGCCATCCCAAAAATTCTAACCATAGAGCAGCATGACCAAATAGGAGGTGTGTTTTGAATCATCTCAAGCCTTGATCATGTGTCTTAAGAGGAGCAAAGCTTTGAAGCCAACTCTCCTAATCGGGTCAATATCTGGAAATCTAATCCAAAGTCGTTTGGCTTCGTTCTAGAGGTATTTTCACATGCGAAAACCTTGGTTCCATAATCTATTTGCTCTTTGGAGGTTCTATGAATAAACTCCCTTGATTACCTTGATTGTGAACTAAATGGATTTTCCCTCTAGCCCATTTCCAATCCTTGTTGATCTTGCATAATGGTTTCAGCACATTCTTTCAACTCTTCCAAAAGTAGCCAGATCCAAACCTCTTTACATCACCGAAGACACAGAGAACAAAAGCGTGAGTAAGTCATGGCCTTTCTAGCCCAGAATACTGACAAAATTGAGAGCATTTCTAGTTTTGAAAATCACTCTCTCTCTCTCTCTCTGTGTCTCTATCTCTGTGCCTTCCTCCTTCTATCGTTTTTTTTTTTGTCGCAAGCCATCCTCGAGTAATTCTCCTCTTCTCTCTTTCTCTCTCTGTCCCCCCCCCCTCTCTTTCTATCCAATGCACTAAATCCTCCATCTTTGACTTTTCTCTCTCTCTCTAGAAAATCATCTTTTTTTCTCTCTCTCTCTGTCTCTATCCCTCTCTCTCTACATACCTAGAGAAACGAAATAGAAATAGAATACAAACACACAGAGGACATACATATATGCACACACATAACACAGAAATGAACATACACTCACATGCACATCACACACGGAATATAAATCAAGAGATGAGTCGGTGGTATGAAGACGTTCAGCATGCTCGAATTCGCACACAAACAGGCCATCTCACACACATGCACACACTTGCAAGCAGGTCTCACTAGTGGACTACAAATAAGAGATCCCAATAAACTCGAACTTGCTTGGAAGAGAGCATGAACATACTATTTTCCATTTCGTTTTTTACAAATCCATCTACGTTTTTCTCCTTGTTCTCAAACTTGGGAGAGTGTCTTCTAGATTGAAGCAATATTCAAGAATCCTTTTTATTTTGCGACTTCATCAACCTACCCCACAAAGTGGCTCAAAGGTACCACATCATTTTCTTGTGGGCTAGGTGACTTCAGCATTCTAAATTTCATCGTTGCATGTAATTATTTAATGCTTGATGTTAATATATGTGTTGAAATGAAGTAGAGGAAATATCCAACTAACATGATTCACAACTAAACCGCATTCTTACCAATGTTGATGTATTATGACCCTGAAAAAGAATTCTTTTTCTATAATTAATCAATTTGCAAACGCACTTCAGTTGTTAAATGCTTCGTTCTTTATTCCCTAAAATTTCAAGAAGGCATGTGATGAAATAAACATATCTTTATCTTAAATATTGTTTTCAAAGCGAAGATGGCTTTCATATACAGTGTGTTTTCAACAAACATTTCTATTCAATTCTGTTGTACTATGGATCAACGTGAGCCCCTATATCTAAAAGAAAGAAGGTTGTTTTTTGGAAGCTACTTATCCATGTCTATGGAAATCTTCAATATGATCATGTTCCGATGTATAGAACCCCACTGCCAGCTTATTCTCTTTTATTCCTTATGTTCTGACAAACTATCACAAGTGTAGTGTAAATGAAGTATTTCTTTAAAAGATAAAAAGAACCCCTTTGTCTCCTAGAAATTGTGGCCTCCAGTCAACTCGGCATTGATCCACAATGAGATTTCGAATTGATCTTAGTACTTAACCCCCTTGTCATAAGCTTCAACAAGATTAATCGAAATTCAAAAGCATGGAAGACATCAATTGGTGCCCATGTAGGCACATTCTCGTTTGAGCTCCTACTTTTTCTTTTAAAGGAAGGTTGATATTGTGATCTATTCTTTTTGCTAACAACTTGAATTAACCAAAATAGTACAATGTGAAGGACATAGTATCCAAGAAACCTCTATCCCACACAAGAAGGGTTGAACTTGTAGGACCTGGGATACACAAGAAGGGTTGAACTCCTAGGACCTAGCAAGAATGAATAGAGCCAAAACGCCCAATAAGGATAGGAATGAGGTAGGCCTTAAGGTCAAACAAGAAGACTGGTTTTAGCTCAAGTCAACCTTGTTACATTGAGCACAACCCTTCGCACTACTTACCTTGTAAATCGAGAATGCTAAAAGACCTATTATCCCTAGAAGGAAGTTCTTTTAACATGTTATCATACCATATGATGAGAAGTGTCCATTCAGGTGACCATGTGTCGAATTCTTGGAGACTTTTGATCCATTTTTTGGGGAGACTACCAAAATTTCCCCAAAATTTGACACGTCAAGTTTTTTGACCGAACAAGATTTGAACCCAAACCACCTCAAAAAGGAGGTGAATGGTTCGTCCAAAGCGAGTTGCTTGAGTCCATGGGAACCTTTAGACCACTTCAAGTTACTTTTATCTTCAACATGCATGCATGATGCATATTTGTATGAATATTTAAGTATATGTATGTGTGTGTATGTTTGTATGTATGTATTTATGTATGTTAAATGTATGTATGCATGTATGTAAGTATGTATGAAAGGACGAATGGCTATATGGAGTATGTATGAAAATAAATATCCAAGTATTTATGTATTCATATATACATATATCCATTCATGTATATATCTAAACTATGGATTTATTTGTGTATATGTCTATGCATGCATGCATGTGTATGTATGTATGCATATGTGTACGTATGTGTGTACATGTGTGTCTTTGTGTTTCAATGTGTGCACGTAGGAGAGAGAAGAAAAGAGATTAATGCATAGAATAAAGTTAAAATCATCTAAATAAGTTAAACGCTAAACGAGAGAGAGACATATCTGAAAAGGATGATAAAAAGTAGGAAAATACTCATAAATGCTTCAAAATGGGAAATAACATGAGTTGAAATTTTCATAACTTCAACTGCAGCATATAAAATAAGGTATTTTCTTCATTTATGATTTTCAATGTCATTCAAAGCTTTCCGTTGTCATGTTTGGGTTGCTAAAATCCATTGAATATAAGAAATTAAATTTCTTTCCCTATTTTGATTCCATCTTTAATTTGTGTCCATCACTTTGAGAATCATTATGTTAAATGCTTTGTCTATTGAAACCTTTCTTTTTTAATTATTTGTTATAAACTAACGTCTTAGAGCTTAGGTCACTAAACCGAGGTTGAAAAGCATTGGCATCTACACCACACTTTATATTATTAAAATAAGTGGGAAAGATAGGGGTGACATGAATCACACACACTGATATATATATATATATATATATATATATATATATATATATATATATATATATATATATATATATATATATATATGTGTGTGTGTGTGTGTGTGTATACTAGCTTCCCTCATCACACATTTAGCGCCTTGAGGAGAGTCATGATGTCCACTATATATATATATATATATATATATATATATATATATATATATATATATATATATATATATATATAGAGAGAGAGAGAGAGAGAGAGAGAGAGAGAGAGAGAGACGAGAGATTTATATATAGAGAGTAAGAGAGGCTGTTTCTCTCTCATCTTACACGTTCATGCATGCACGGAGAGGGAGAGAGAGCTGAAATAATCTCCTACACACCATTCTTGCGTACAGATTTTGCAGTATCTCATAATATGGACTTTATCACGTATAAGTGCCTCCTTTTTGGTATTTATATATCCCCACATATCCATCACGTCTTTATCCATGTGTTTCGAAGTGCTTGATCCCCAAGAATCTCGTGCAAGACCTCCATCAAGAAGGTGAGAAGATGAAAGGACAAGAGATGAAGAAAAAGAAAAGAGGAGAAGAGACGAAGATGTACATGTGATGAGGAAAGAAATGAAGGAAAAGAGAAGAGAAAAGGAAAGCATAGAAGAGGAGATCGAGGAGATGGAGGGAAAAATCAAGAAGAGAAACGAAGCTTCCAAGAATACCTATATGGGAAGAAGAAAACATAGCGAAGAGGGGTGTTTTGTTCCATAACTCAATTTGGAAGAAAACATTTCAAACATCGTTTTTGGAAGTGCGAATGGCTTGGTCATTTTTTTTTAGTTGGCCAGTATAGGTGGTGATTTAGTGTGTGGGTTGTGGAGGGTGCAATATGCAATTACTCTTTTAGTAGGTCTAAACGTTTGAATTAGAATACTCATAGAGAACCGAGGAGAGGAAATAAATAAGCACTTACAATCTCCATTTACATTTGATGATTGGACTAAGATAAGAGACATCAAGCAAGAAAATGGAACTCAAGAAATATATAAGGAAAATCATAGGAGGTGGAGACAAACAACTAGGGAAGGCAGAGGAGAGGACACACAATAACAACTTAGAAAATAGATGATACAAAAACTTCTTAGCGAGATGGTTGTACAATACTTCTCTTCAACACTACATCCAAGGTTACCCTCTAGGCTAGCACCGTTGGTAAGGTCTCCTTTTGTGCGTAGGAGAAGCTTTTCACATATCTTCTTAGCAAGAGTGTACGAGCTAAATAATTGTATGGAAACTAGAGTGGACTCAATAGTTTTCTCTTTGCTATACGGGATCTATGTCCCCCTTGTGCATGAAGTGAACATCCACTTTTATAGTACTAGAAGAAACTAGATATTTTGGAAAGGGTATGTGGATATTTATCTTGGAGTTTTAAGTAAGAAGTGGTGGTCAGATGTACTAGACCTAGGTTGTCTGGTGTACCAAGACAAAAGTTAGGTGTACAAAAACTAGGTAGTTGCCTTTTTAAATGTACCTAATGCTATCATGGTTAGAAGGGGTGGGCCCAGGTGTGTCGGATCATGGTGATTCTATTGCCGAGAGATCATTTGGTCGCCCTGACATGCTTCCGTACCTTGCATATAAACACTTAGGAGGAGCTTCCGTACCTTGCATATAGTCACTTAGGAGGAGACTCCCCAAGAGGAGGGGCTGGGCCAAGAAGATATAAGTTTGCCATGGAGGTGGGTTTCCTTGTGAGCTAGAACAAATGAATAGTTTCCCAGAAGTTCATTGTAGAGGAGGTACTGGGGTATCCACTTTTATAGAAAACAAACACTTCCAGTACGTCGCCTACTCAAGGGGGGTTCTCTTTAGGGAAGTATACCCTTGAACATTTCTGTGAGCAGGTAGATAAATCAGGTTGCACAGAGTAGTGAATGCTTCAGAAAATATGAACAATATATGACCAAGGAAGACCATACGCTTTTTGATCCGAATCAGATGATTACAAAGTTGGGCAGAGAACTCACAACAATACAAATGGTAGTATTTCTCAAGAGAATAGAGATTAATCAACACCCTGACTCACAGGAAAAAATAACGCCAAGCTACTCTCTTACATTATAGTGCTCATAGCCCTTCACTGTGAAGCCTACCCTCTGTATACACGACATAGTAGCTCCCACAGTAGACTTGAAACCACCAAGTGCAAGAGAGGTCTTCTACACGTATATGCGGACCTCTGTATCTCTAAAACTTGTACATGTACTCCTGTGTGTCGTCTTAGCCCTCGTAGCCGTAGTGCCAAATGAGCACAATTCCTTTGATTTTATAGGCTCTAATAGGCCAAGAGAGCCTTGCTGAATCTTCACGTCCATTGATCACGCGCCGGTTAACCACCCAAAATTGGAGGGGTAGGTCAATTATTCCCTTGATTTGAATTGGATCCCCAAAGATAGGTAGTCGCCGTGAATGGTTGGCGGCCACTTCTACTCTCTACAATACACTTTTACTTTTACCAACTCACTTTTACCTCTTCATCCAATGCTGACAATCCAACGAAGCCGATTGGTCCATCTGCTTATCCAATCATGGTGTTCCTCCACTGCCCCACCTTGCAGCAATCTTCTGGAGATAACTGGCTCCATATTCCAGAGTCCTCTGCATGTTCTTCAAACAATTACTAGGAATTTAAATGACTTAGATTCAGCTTCTTTCTCTTCTTTGGGAGATCTCTGTGGTTCGGTCTTCTTAGAAGTCTGTTGAGCCTCCTCGGGCATATGTGTGGGTGTATGTGTGTGAAGTTGTGTGTGAGTGTGAGTGTGTGGAATTGTGTGTGAGTGGAAGTGCATGTGTGATTACGTGTGTGCGCTAAGCTTGTGTGTGTGCTTTATGTGAGTGATTATGTGTGTGAGGGTGTGTGCGAGGGTGAAAGTGAGGGGGAGTGCGAGGGGAAGTGTGTGGAGTGGGGGGGATAGTGGTAAGGGGAGGGGGGGTGGTGGGGGTTAGTGGTCAGGGGAGGGGAGGGGGGGGAGGATAGTGATGAGGGGAGGGGAGGGGGTTGGCGCACGGAGGGAGTGAGGTGGAGGGGTTAGTGGTGAGGGGAGGGGAGGGGGCTTGCGGGGGTGAGTGGTGAGGGGAGGGGAGGGGCTTTGCGGGGGTGAGTGGTGAGGGGAGGGGAGGGGCTTGGTGGGTGTGAGTGGTGAGGGGGAGGGGTGCAAGAAGGGAGGGGATGGGGCGCAAGGGGGTGAGGGGGAGGCGCATGGAGGTGGGGGGAGGTGGTGAGGGAAAGGGAGGGGGTTTGCGGGGGATGGTGGTGAGGGGAGGGGAGGGGGCTTGCGGGGGTGAGTGGTGAGGGGAGGGGAGGGGCTTTGCGGGGGTGAGTGGTGAGGGGGAGGGGCGCAAGAAGGGAGGGGATGAGGCGCAAGGGGGTGAGGGGGAGGCGCATGGAGATGGGGGGAGGTGGTGAGGGAAAGGGAGGGGGTTTGCGGGGGATGGTGGTGAGGGGAGGGGAGGGGGCTTGCGGGGGTGAGTGGTGAGGGGAGGGGAGGGGCTTTGCGGGGGTGAGTGGTGAGGGGAGGGGAGGGGCTTGGTGGGGGTGAGTGGTGAGGGGGAGGGGCGCAAGAAGGGAGGGGATGGGGCGCAAGGGGGTGAGGGGGAGGCGCATGGAGGTGGGGGGAGGTGCATGGAGGTGGGGGGAGGTGGTGAGGGAAAGGGAGGGGGTTTGCGGGGGATGGTGGTGAGGGGAGGGGAGGGGGCTTGCGGGGGTGAGTGGTGAGGGGAGGGGAGGGGCTTTGCGGGGGTGAGTGGTGAGGGGAGGGGAGGGGCTTGGTGGGGGTGAGTGGTGAGGGGGAGGGGCGCAAGAAGGGAGGGGATGGGGCGCAAGGGGGTGAGGGGGAGGCGCATGGAGGTGGGGGGAGGTGGTGAGGGAAAGGGAGGGGGTTTGCGGGGGATGGTGGTGAGGGGAGGGGAGGGGGTTTGCGGGGGTGAGTGGTGAGGGGAGGGGAGGGGCTTTGCGGGGGTGAGTGGTGAGGGGGAGGGGCGCAAGAAGGGAGGGGATGGGGCGCAAGGGGGTGAGGGGGAGGCGCATGGAGGTGGGGGGAGGTGGTGAGGGAAAGGGAGGGGGTTTGCGGGGGATGGTGGTGAGGGGAGGGGAGGGGGCTTGCGGGGGTGAGTGGTGAGGGGAGGGGAGGGGCTTTGCGGGGGTGAGTGGTGAGGGGAGGGGAGGGGCTTGGTGGGGTTGAGTGGTGAGGGGGAGGGGTGCAAGAAGGGAGGGGATGGGGCGCAAGGGGGTGAGGGGGAGGCGCATGGAGGTGGGGGGAGGTGGTGAGGGAAAGGGAGGGGGTTTGCGGGGGATGGTGGTGAGGGGAGGGGAGGGGGCTTGCGGGGGTGAGTGGTGAGGGGAGGGGAGGGGCTTTGCGGGGGTGAGTGGTGAGGGGAGGGGAAGGGGGCTTGCGGGGGTGAGGGGGCGCATGGGGTTGAGTGGAGGAGGAGGTGGGGATGAGGGGGCGCGTTGGGGACTTGGTCGGTTGCTCACAACAGCAAAAGGGTCCATTATGCATCGCTCACCCTCTCGGCCTCAATTAGATTTGAGTGGTGCGGCTATCTTGGATAGCCTCTCAAGAGGAAGATCGCACACCAGCTATTCTTCTTCCAAATCAAAGTGATGATATCTCCCATTTCGCGATAGACATTGGAGGATCATTAATCAAGCTTGTGTATTTTTCAAGACATTCTGATAGCTCCAAAACACTGAGAAAAATGTGTGGGTTGTTAGAACGGAGGAGGGAGAGAGAGAGAGGCATATGGAGGCTCTACAGACCCCCACATCAAGCCTTTGCACCGTCCCTGGTGCAATTTCTTCCTTATTATGCTTATTTTGATGAAATCTAGGTAAAATGCAATTACTGAATGAAAATACGATATATACAGGGGATGAAGTGCTTCCATTTTGATTTAGGTCCGATACTTCTTCACCCTAGAAATATTGACCAAGGGTATCCTCTTACCCTGCAAATCTTCTAGATGTACTGCTCCATGAGGTAATACTTTTATCACCGTGTAAGGTCCTATCCATTTGGGTGCCAGTTTGGTTGGAATTGCTGGGACCTGATGTACTAAAACCATAGATCCTTCTTGTATTTCATTGGACCTCAGATACTTGTCATGCAGTCTTTTGCGCTCTTCTTGTTTTACCTGAAGTTTTTGCATTGCTTCTTCTCTGTATTCTTCTAATGCCACCAATCTCTGAATGGGGGGTTCAATTCCAATGGTTTTGATTCCTATTTCCTTTCTGATAATGAACTCAAATGGTGCCAATGCCTCTTTTCCATAAACTAAACGAAATGGAGTTTCGCCTGTGGTTCCCCTCTTCGTGGTTCTGAAAGCCCAAATTGCACCAATTAGTGCTAGTGGCCAAGAGCTTTGATGATCAAAAGATAATTTGCGAAGTAGTCCAATCAAAATCTTATTGGAACTCTCTGCTTGGCCATTTGCCCTTGGGTAATAGGCACAAGATTTTTTATGGAAGATCTTGTACCTGTCAAATATAAACTGGAGCAATTGATTTACAAAATGTGTGCCTCTATCACTAGTAATCTCCAGTGGGCAACCAAATCTTGAGAAAATACGTTTATACATAAATTTAGCTACTGTTAAAGCCGTGCAGTCCACAGAAGCTTTAGCCTCTATCCATTTAGTGGCATAGCATGTATCCATTTAGTTGGGCTAATTGGCCCTATGAAATCAAGACCCCATCGTTCAAATGGGAGCCACCCTGTAGATATGACCAATGGTTGGAAATTCAATCTGGTTGGCGCGGGAGCACACCTCTGGCAGATGTGGCATTCTTTGGCGAACTTGATTGCATCTTTGAAAATATGAGGCCACCATAAACCTTTGTGGATGATTCTATGAGCCAATTCTTCCCCCTTGAGATGTCCTTCACTGTGTGCAGCTTCTAGCAGAAGATTTACCTCCTCTAGATAGACACACCTTCTCAGTATATCATCTTGACAGTATTTATATAAATTTCCGTTTATAAGAGAATATGCTTTGGTTTTCAAGAGCAATCTTCTCTTTTCTACAGGTGTCAAGTGTTCTGGGATCTTTCCAGTAGTGAGAACATGAAGAATTTCATCATACCAGCCAATTCGAACTGTTACTAGAAAAAGATTGCTATCCACCAATTCGTCATTAATACCTGTTGCCTTTTCGCTCATTGCCGTCCTGGACACTTGATCTGCCATGTAGTGCTCTTTTCCTGGCTTAATATGAATATCAAAATTAAATTCTTGAAATAGGAGTAACCATCGCCAAATCCTTCCAGCTACTCTGGGCTTGTTAATCAGGTACTTCAAAGGTTGATGATCAGTTATGACAATAAAATGCACACCTAAGAGGTAATGCTGGAATTTTTGAAGAGCGAACACGATAGCCAACCCTTCCCTTTCAGTAGTGCTGTAGTTCCTCTCTGCTTTGGTAAGCAATCTGCTAGCATAAACGATAGGTTGGTCTATCTTCTGTGATGATGGTTGAGCCAAGACTGCTCCAACTGCATGAAGACTGGCATCTGTATGTACATGGAACTCTAATGACCAATTAGGAACAGTTAAAAGAGGAGCAGTACATAGCCTCAATTTTAATTCGCAAAATGCTTTCTCAGCTTCAGGAGTCCATGAGAAAGGGACATTCTTACTTGTAAGCCTGGACAAAGGCTTAGCTATTTCTGAATACATTCTGATAAATCGTCTATGATATCCTGCATGGCCCAAGAAACTTTGCACTTCCTTTGGGCTTTGTGGAATTGGCATGGAAAGGATAGCAGTGATCTTTGCCGGATCAACCGTTATCCCTTCAACTGATACTATGTGGCCTAGGAGAGTACCTTTGGTCACCAAAAAATGACATTTAGCAGGATTCAACTTCAAACCTGTTTTGAGACACTGCTCAAAGATTTCCTTTAGATTATCCAAATGGTTATTGAAATCTTGAACTATTGCCCTCTGGTCTGTTCCTGAAAATACTGAAAAATCATCCATAAAAATGCGCAAAAATGAGGTTAACCATTTCCCTAGTATGAGATACATAGTCCTATTGAAGGATGCTGGTGCATTCTTCAAGCCAAAGGCCATACGGGTATAAACATATGTGCCCCATGGTGTAACAAAAGCCGTCTTGTCTCTGTCTTCAGGATGAATGGCTATCTGATTGTAGCCACTGAATCCATCAAGAAAACTATATAAAGAGTGTCCGGCTACTTCTTCAAGCACCTGCTCTGTGAATGGTTGAGGAAAGCCATCTTGAATAGTTACCTTATTCAAGGCACGAAAATCAACACATACTCTTATTTTGCCGTTTTTCTTTGGTACAATGACCATGGAAGAAAGCCACCGTGAGTGTTCTACCGGAACAATAATACCTGCCTCTTCCAATTTTGTGATTTCTAGCTTTACTGCCTCTGCATACTTTGGATTAAGTCGGTAAGGCCTACTTCTTGCAGGTGAAGCTCCTTCTACTAAGGGTATTCGGTGTAATCCAAGCTCCTCAGGTATCCCTGTTAAGTCTTTATAGGACCATGCAAAGACACTTTTGTAGGTAAAAAGTAGGGAAGTTACCTTTTGCAATAAAGGCGGATAGTGCCATAACCAAGAAGCCAAGTGAACCATCTGAGGATTCTCTTCATCTCCAAGATTTACTTCTTGAACAAACTTTTCAGAATTGGACTCACTTGAAAGTTCCTCTCCACTGTATGCAGGAGCAGAGTTCAATTTATGATCCACAATTTGTTCCTTGATCCATCCTAAGGGTATATTTGAGAATGGAAGTTCTTGAAGGTCGCAATTATCTTCCCCAGATGCAGGCACAACTTTGTCTCTTTCTGGTCCTGCAAGCATAAAATCATCTGATTCCTCATGTTTACCTGCCTTTTCCCTACATACCTTCTTAGTGGCGCTAAGTGTTGAATTTTGATTATCTGATTCAATTGGAGATTTCTGTCCTTCCGGAGGTGCCTGCAAAAAATAAGCTTGACTTCCTTGCTTACTCTTTTCTATTTCGTTCATGTGAAGAACATCAGTTTTTCCCTCTTCCCGTCCTCCTTGTGTTGCTTCTGCAAAATCTTCATTTACCTCACATATCTCCACTGTGCAGCATTCTGCACTTCCCATCATCCAACTTAATAGGGCATCATCTTCTGAAGGCATTACCTGAGTTTCCATTGCATATCCAGTAGCCTTGTTGATGTCTGATCCTTCTTCCAATTGTATCTGTATTTGATTGTTAGTACATGTGGAAATCCATAACTTGTTCTTTCCCCAATCCTGTAGAGCCTTTGCTTGCCTTAGCCAAGGCCTTCCCAGGAGTAGAGGGTATGAGGTCTCCTGAGGTAGGGCAATAACAACAAAGTCTAAAACAAAATGACAACCCTGCACTATCATAAGTACCTTTTCAACAATGCCCACTGGTGCAACCCGACGTTGATCTGCTAAGGTGACTGTGAAGGGTGCTGCCTTTGTGGGATTGAGCCTTAGTTTCTTCATAGTGAAATCAGGCATCAAATTGATGCCGGAACCTCCATCTATAATAACACCTGCTAGAGCTTCATCCTTGATTAAAACGGATAATCTTGAGCTCTGATAATCAGCCAAGGGTGCAGGAGGAAAGTCCACCATAAAACCATCTATGCTAGGAGGTGGGCACAAGCATGCAGAATGTATAATCTTCAGTAGATCACTTCTTACTTTAGGATCTATCTTTATGAGTTGATACAGGCTAATCTGATGATGAATACCTTTCAAAATTTCTTCAATGTCCACTTCTTGCCTGCCTTCAAAAGTAGTCGTTGGTTGATCTTTGAGCAAAGTAGTTGCCCTCTCATAAGCTTCTTCCATTTCTTCTTGGTCCTTCCATCCCACCCTCTTTTCTACAACTTTATCTTTGAGTCCTTGTTGTTCCTCCTTTTGGGCTACTGCCGCTTGCCTGGCTCTGGTCATCATTGGCATGGATGAAGATGAAACAACATAAGATTGAGTTGTCATACCTTCTACAGGTGGGGAGACTGCAATCATGTGAATAGGAGCCGGACGACCTCTTGGGCAATCTCTGGTGTAGTGATCCTTAGCATCTGGACAGTGCTGACAAGGGGGTGCATCCTCTGGAAGAGAACACCTGTTCTGCATATGGCCATACTCCCCACAACGGTAACACATTAGAGGCCTATTGTATCTAGGCCGAGTTGGGCGGGTCTCTTCTCTATTAGGTGCATTAGCAGTGCTAGCATAATATGAATCTACACCTTGATGGTTACCTCGCTGTTGTGTCCCCTTAAGGTAGTAGCAGTCTCTTGCCTCATGACCCTCTTTGCCACAGAACTGACAATTGACTCTGTTAGGACAATTTATATTGGAATGTCCATTATTATTACATATTGTACACCAAACCTGTCTTCGTATGTCCTGGGTAGTCCGCAAGTCTTCAAGCTCACGCCTAAGTTGAGACACTTCATCCACATTATGAGTTGAGAGTGGCGGTATGACCTTTTCTTCTTGGTGACTTTGCTGCATCCTTAAGGCTTCCAACTCCTTCCTGAGTTGCCCGATCGGATCCAATTCGGATGCATAATTTGGTTGAGATTCTACTTCAAAATGTATTCTAGCCTCCTCAATGCGTGACGCAGTTGCAACAAAATCGTCAAGTGTTGCATCCAGTCTGAGGGATTCCCGAAGCTTTTGTTGAGATGACTTAGGCAGAGCCTTCTCAATCCATTTTTTGACTAAAAAATCACCTGGAGCATGAGGCAAACGAGAAACAAGTGCTTTAGTTCTTGTGTGTAATTCATGGAAGGATTCACCTGCTCGTAATTTTAGGTTCTCTAGCTGATCTAGAGCTCGTTCTGAGGAGTCGCTTGGTCGAAATGTCCGCGAGAATGCCGCTTTTAGTGCCTCCCACGTAGTGAAGTGCCCATCAGCATACTGGCTATACCATTTGTCCGCAAGGCCTTCCAATGTAGATAAAAAGAGCACCAACATTGCATCCTCCCGGTTCTGCAATCCTCTTCCACGACATAATGAGACGAATCTCCTCACGTGGTCATCTGCATCTTCATAAGCCAATCCTTTAAATGTAGGAAACTTGATGTTCAACCTAGAGAGTAAATGGGAAAGATCCTCCATTGGTGCCGGCGCTTCTTCTGAAGTATCAGAGGAAAAATTTAAGGTTCTCCTATGTTTCTCTTTTGATAATGGTGTTACTCCCAAATCAATGGATAGATTCAAGGATGGTGGAGGAGAGGTAGGCTCACTGGTTGTGGTTATTTCTAACTTGTTGAGACACTTCCGTTCACGATGAGACTCTTTGTCCGCCCGCGTATGGGTCATGTACCTATTCGCAAATACAGTAGGGCGACAATCCTCTCACAGAAACGCAAAGGTCCCACCGTGCGTGCCAAACTGTAGAGGAGGTACTGGGGTATCCACTTTTATAGAAAACAAACACTTCCAGTACGTCGCCTACTCAAGGGGGGTTCTCTTTAGGGAAGTATACCCTTGAACATTTCTGTGAGCAGGTAGATAAATCGGGTTGCACAGAGTAGTGAATGCTTCAGAAAATATGAACAATATATGACCAAGGAAGACCATACGCTTTTTGATCCGAATCGGATGATTACAAAGTTGGGCAGAGAACTCAGAACAATACAAATGGTAGTATTTCTAGAGAGAATAGAGATTAATCAACACCCTGACTCACAGGAAAAAATAACGCCAAGCTACTCTCTTACATTATAGTGCTCATAGCCCTTCACTGTGAAGCCTACCCTCTGTATACACGACAGAGTAGCTCCCACAATAGACTTGAAACCACCAAGTGCAAGAGAGGTCTTCTACACGTATACGCGGACCTCTGTATCTCTAAAACTTGTACATGTACTCCTGTGTGTCATCTTAGCCCTCGTAGCCGTAGTCCCAAATGAGCACAATTCCTTTGATTTTATAGGCTCTAATAGGCCAAGAGAGCCTTGCTGAATCTTCACGTCCATTGATCACGCGCCGGTTAACCACCCAAAATTGGAGGGGTAGGTCAATTATTCCCTTGATTTGAATTGGATCCCCAAAGATAGGTAGTCGCCGTGAATGGTTGGCGGCCACTTCTACTCTCTACAATACACTTTTACTTTTACCAACTCACTTTGACCTCTTCATCCAATGCTGACAATCCAACGAAGCCGATTGGTCCATCTGCTTATCCAATCATGGTGTTCCTCCACTGCCCCACCTTGCAGCAATCTTCTGGAGATAAGTGGCTCCATATTCCAGAGTCCTCTGCATGTTCTTCAAACAATTACTAGGAATTTAAATGACTTAGATTCAGCTTCTTTCTCTTCTTCGGGAGATCTCTGTGGTTCGGTCTTCTTAGAAGTCTGTTGAGCCTCCTCGGGCATATGTGTGGGTGTATGTGTGTGAAGTTGTGTGTGAGTGTGAGTGTGTGGAATTGTGTGTGAGTGGAAGTGCATGTGTGATTACGTGTGTGCGCTAAGCTTGTGTGTGTGCTTTATGTGAGTGATTATGTGTGTGAGGGTGTGTGCGAGGGTGAAAGTGAGGGGGAGTGCGAGGGGAAGTGTGTGGAGTGGGGGGGATAGTGGTAAGGGGAGGGGGGGTGGTGGGGGTTAGTGGTGAGGGGAGGGGAGGGGGTGGAGGATAGTGATGAGGGGAGGGGAGGGGGTTGGCGCACGGAGGGAGTGAGGTGGAGGGGTTAGTGGTGAGGGGAGGGGAGGGGGCTTGCGGGGGTGAGTGGTGAGGGGAGGGGAGGGGCTTTGCGGGGGTGAGTGGTGAGGGGAGGGGAGGGGCTTGGTGGGTGTGAGTGGTGAGGGGGAGGGGCGCAAGAAGGGAGGGGATGGGGTGCAAGGGGGTGAGGGGGAGGCGCATGGAGGTGGGGGGAGGTGGTGAGGGAAAGGGAGGGGGTTTGCGGGGGATGGTGGTGAGGGGAGGGGAGGGGGCTTGCGGGGGTGAGTGGTGAGGGGAGGGGAGGGGCTTTGGGGGGGTGAGTGGTGAGGGGGAGGGGCGCAAGAAGGGAGGGGATGAGGCGCAAGGGGGTGAGGGGGAGGCGCATGGAGGTGGGGGGAGGTGGTGAGGGAAAGGGAGGGGGTTTGCGGGGGATGGTGGTGAGGGGAGGGGAGGGGGCTTGCGGGGGTGAGTGGTGAGGGGAGGGGAGGGGCTTTGCGGGGGTGAGTGGTGAGGGGAGGGGAGGGGCTTGGTGGGGGTGAGTGGTGAGGGGGAGGGGCGCAAGAAGGGAGGGGATGGGGCGCAAGGGGGTGAGGGGGAGGCGCATGGAGGTGGGGGGAGGTGCATGGAGGTGGGGGGAGGTGGTGAGGGAAAGGGAGGGGGTTTGCGGGGGATGGTGGTGAGGGGAGGGGAGGGGGCTTGCGGGGGTGAGTGGTGAGGGGAGGGGAGGGGCTTTGCGGGGGTGAGTGGTGAGGGGAGGGGAGGGGCTTGGTGGGGGTGAGTGGTGAGGGGGAGGGGCGCAAGAAGGGAGGGGATGGGGCGCAAGGGGGTGAGGGGGAGGCGCATGGAGGTGGGGGGAGGTGGTGAGGGAAATGGAGGGGGTTTGCGGGGGATGGTGGTGAGGGGAGGGGAGGGGGTTTGCGGGGGTGAGTGGTGAGGGGAGGGGAGGGGCTTTGCGGGGGTGAGTGGTGAGGGGGAGGGGCGCAAGAAGGGAGGGGATGGGGCGCAAGGGGGTGAGGGGGAGGCGCATGGAGGTGGGGGGAGGTGGTGAGGGAAAGGGAGGGGGTTTGCGGGGGATGGTGGTGAGGGGAGGGGAGGGGGCTTGCGGGGGTGAGTGGTGAGGGGAGGGGAGGGGCTTTGCGGGGGTGAGTGGTGAGGGGAGGGGAGGGGCTTGGTGGGGGTGAGTGGTGAGGGGGAGGGGCGCAAGAAGGGAGGGGATGGGGCGCAAGGGGGTGAGGGGGAGGCGCATGGAGGTGGGGGGAGGTGGTGAGGGAAAGGGAGGGGGTTTGCGGGGGATGGTGGTGAGGGGAGGGGAGGGGGCTTGCGGGGGTGAGTGGTGAGGGGAGGGGAGGGGCTTTGCGGGGGTGAGTGATGAGGGGAGGGGAAGGGGGCTTGCGGGGGTGAGGGGGCGCATGGGGTTGAGTGGAGGAGGAGGTGGGGATGAGGGGGCGCGTTGGGGACTTGGTCGGTTGCTCACAACAGCAAAAGGGTCCATGATGCATCGCTCACCCTCTCGGCCTCAATTAGATTTGAGTGGTGCGGCTATCTTGGATAGCCTCTCAAGAGGAAGATCGCACACCAGCTATTCTTCTTCCAAATCAAAGTGATGATATCTCCCATTTCGCGATAGACATTGGAGGATCATTAATCAAGCTTGTGTATTTTTCAAGACATTCTGATAGCTCCAAAACACCGAGAAAAATGGGTGGGTTGTTAGAACGGAGGAGGGAGAGAGAGAGAGGCATATGGAGGCTCTACATTCATCCATTCACCCAACCTTCCTTAAACTTGCCCACGGTGTCATCCTTGCGGCATCTCACCATATTTGATAATCAAACCTACTTAAAGGGCTATAATTGCCTAGTATGGTTTCCTGAGGCATCGAATTGGTTTCCCAAGAGGCTCGGGATTGAACATGGGAGAGTCCCCTTAGGTGGAGGGTTGCCTATACATCATGGATTAACTTTTTTCCTAGAAATTCACTCAAGAGACAATTATGATGGTTTCCCTCCCAAGACGATCTCTTGGTTGGTGGCCGACGATTATGTTGCGTTTGCATGAAAATTTGCCCACTATGCATGTCTCACACCTAGCAATTTGGGTCCCCAAGGATGAGTGGTCGCCTAGGGTAGTTGCCCAACAATCATGCAATGTGTGGTCGCCCTTGTATAGTCAAGATGTTTGTCCATGCGGAGCAAAGAGGAGAAGGCCCTATCTTAAGGCCAAAAAATTGTTTCCCGATAATCCATCAAAAAAGGTAGTAACCCAATAGAATCTCTAGAGCCAGAGTGAGTCGATGGCATGCCTTAAAGCATCTCCGTCTGCATCAGCCGCTGCAGATCGGAAACGGACTGGAATCGTCTGGTGGGGGCCGGATGCAACCACGGGAACCTGGACACCTTCCACCAGTGCCGAAACAATGACGAATGTGATCTCCTCTCCAGGTTCCGTTCTGAACGAAGACACATATACGACGGCTTCTGCCTTCTGGTCCAGAGAAGACGTTCACTTGTAGAGCAATGTTGTCTATTATGTATCAGTTCTAATGATTGTGCCCGCAGTGCGTTTATAGTTTTCATTAAACATCTAAGAAGGTCCTCTATGAAGCTCTCATGGTCTTCCATGATCTAGCTTAGAGGATATCCAGTTTCCCATGTAATTGAGTAGTGTTTCCATGTAATAGAGTAGTGTGTAGCGTGCTGCGCCGACGTAGTATTAGCCATCGCAGTATTTTCTATTGGAATCAATGATACATGTGTGAGCTATGCTATATCGTTAACATGTCATGCACACACACACATAGAGAAATAGACACAGACACACATAGAGAAAGGGACTGACGCGCACATGTTTTTGTGTATGTACGTATGCATGCATGTTTCACTACAAGCAAGGTCAAGTATTAACAACATTTAATTGTATCATGTAAGCAACATGCATGCTAGCAAGGTCAAGTATTAGCAACATTTAATTGTATCATGTAAGCAACATGCACCTAGCATGATCTATAACACTATGGGTACTTCACATAATGATGTCACCTCACATAAATGGCGAAAATGAGTTGCATAAACAACGGATAGGGTGTTTCACATACTCTGATAGGTGTCGCATACGAGAACGAAAAAGTTTATAAATAGGTGTCACATACGAGAACAAAAAATTTATAACTAGGCATTGGATACACAATGCATGTCATAAACAATGTTCGAAGATAGTTTTTCTTTATAATTTAGAGAGTTGTAGTTGGAGCTGAGCTTCTTGATTGTGAACCTCGCATGCTCTCTCTCTCTCTCTCTCTCTCTCTCTCTCTCTCTCTCTTTGACATGCAGATACATAAAATCGTGAGCAACTACAAATATATCAATCACATATGTAATATAGATCATGGTGCTTATTTTTTTCTCTCTTGTTCAAGACATGTTTTACATGCATACATATACACATACTTACACTTATATATACATACATACATATATGTTCACATACATGTATGTATACATGCATACATACACACATATTGACATTCGTGTATACATACACACATACATATATACATCTTTTACATGCATGCATACATACTACATCTTGTACATTCATACATATACACATACTTACACTCATACATACATACACCCATACATACATACATACATACATATATATATATATATATATATATATATATATATATATATATATATATATATATATATATATATATATATATATATATATACTCACATGCATGTATGTATACATGCATACATACACACATACTGACATTCATACTTACATACATACATACATACATACATATATACTCACATACATGTATGTATACATGCATACATGCATACATACATGTAGTACATACATCTAAATTTACACATATACATACATACATACGTACATAAATATATGCATACATACATACACACTTATTATATTTTTTATCATTGCACTCCTTCTATTACTTTAAGCAAAAAAAAAAAAAAAAAAAAAAAAAAACCTATCCACTTTTTCATGAAATGCCTTCTAATGTTTGAGCGTCATACTTGGAGAGCTGATGCATTGGTTAGAAGAACTTGATCTCTTACTCAAGGAAATTTCAAGGATAGGACGACTTTTACTATGTACATGAGTTTTACTTTGAATTGTGTTCTACTTTCCTGGTTAAGAAATTGTGTGAAAATTCTTACAGTCCTTTTTATTTCTTTGGAAGAAATTGTTGGATTTTATTAAAGCTCAATGTCTATCTTGACTTTAAAATTTATTTTTCAAACTCCTGATCTGTACTGGAAGTTTTCATAATCTTGGAATGTGAATTCCTTTGTTGACTAATGCATGAAGTCTATCTTTTCTTTCTATGATTATAGGACTCTAATGATCCCACACTATGGTGGTGGTGTGTATACACTACTTGTTGGAAATACTAGACTAAATATGAATGTAAAAATGGGTCAGTTGATTATATTTAGGTCTTAAGGGTTTGTTTCAAAATGGCTATTTTAGTTTGTTCTATATTTAAAATGGATCTCTATATCTGTGACATACAATAGGAGAAAATAATTCTTGTGTGTAGGATGCATGCAATGCTTATCCATCTTCTATCTCATGACCTCCAAGGGATGGTTTTTACGATGAAATGGTGGTGGGGATGTATAGTGTACTACCTTTTGTTGAAAGAGAAATTGCACTCTATATGTTTTTTGTTCTTGTAAAGCCTGTGTGCGGTTACATTTTGTCTTTGATGTGGTAATTCTCTTTGAAGTGATGGTTAAGATACCTTGAAGCTCTATATTTTTTTTTTTAATGCCACGAGTGGTGTCAATACCAACATCTCAAGTTTGCACTAATACTTTAGAATTTGTGAATAAAGGCACTATAGTGCATGATTATTGAGTGTATATTGGTAAAATATGGGAAGTGATATTTTTTTTTGTGTAAATATATGCCCGATTTTTAGGGAACTATGAAAACTATTTTGTTAAGGAGGGTGATGTGATTGTTAAGATTTATTTTCTCAAATACATGAATACCTATTTTGACTATGGTGATTGTTAATTTTGGAGCCTATTTGATTGTCACTATGATTTTATGATCTTGGATGAAGGAATTTACAAATAATTAGGGGCACTAATCCGAGTGTGTAATTTGAAGGCTTTCATTGTACATACATGTTTATTGCTGTGGGAGAAAACATAAGTATTAGCTACTTTGATGTTGTGATGGAGATATATGTGGGTGAATGTGAGATGCTAAATTGAATGACAATGTTTTCTTTCATTTCGTGATTATTTTATATGTGCAATGTGTATACATCTATGGATGTGTGTTGATATGTCTTGGACATTGAGGATGCATTTCCATTCTAACTATGATGAGGGCGCTTTATTTTAGCTCATATTATATGATCAATGCTCTTGTTATCATCTACTATAGATCAAAATATTATCCATAAAATCTACTACAAATTTCCCTATATATAATTGTACAACACTATTCATGAGATTCATGAAAGTGGCAAGAGCAGTGTTGAAACCAAAAAGCATCAGCAAAAACTCACACTGCCCATATCAAGTCCTATAAGTAGTTTTAGGGACATCCATTGCCCTGATTCTAATATGATGATATCTTGATCTGAGATCAAGCTTGGGTGAAGCACTAGTTTGATGTCCTCCAACCTAGGATATCCTCTACCCTAATTCTCATCAAATGATATCTTGATATAAGATCAAGCTTTGTAGATTACCTAGATGTGATATCAACATTGGCAATTGAACTCCTGACCTCCAAATGAGGAGTATGATGGGCCAACCACTTTCCCCAAAAGCAATCGTTGCAAATTACTTCCTACTCCTCTCTTGGAAGGTATTGTTCATCCACCCACTACAAGAAAAAGGGGGGCGTAGCGACGCCCCCGAATCGGGAAAAAAACGAAAACCGTCGCTTATGCAATGAAAACGTCGCATAAGCGACGGTAAAAAAATCGGATTTTTTTTTTGGCCGAGCATCGTCGTATAAGTGACGGTAGCGTCGCTTATGCGACGCAACACCAAAGCGTCGCTAGTTAGTGACGCTTTTAGCGACGTTGGCAAACTGCAAAGCGTCGCATATGCGGCGCTCTGGAATGTAAAAAAAAAATTTCAATTCTCCCGGCACATTTGTGCCGGGCCTTGAATGCAAGACCAAGAGAGACAGAGAGAGAGAAAGAGCGCGCGCGAGAGGGAGAGAGAGAAGGGAGACGGTTGACAGGTATGCGCACACACACACTTACACACACACACATATACACGCATAGACACACACACACATACGCATAGACACACACACATACACACAAATACACACACATAGACACACATACACAAGACGCGCACACACATACACACACATAGACGCTCACACACATACACACACATATACACACACAGACACATACACACATAATGATGCATCCACACACATACACATGCATACACACATAGACACACATATACACACACATATGCATACACACACACATAGAGAGACATACACACACATACACATACATGCATACACATACACACATAAACACATACACACACATAGACACATACACACATAAACACATACACACTCATAGGTACACACACATACACATAGACACACACACATATAGTATATACACACACATGCACACATAGACACATACACATGCATACACACACATACACATGCATACACACATACAGACACATATACACACACATACACACACATAGAGAGACATACACACATAAACACATACATGCATACATTTGCATACATAATGCATATGCATATGCATATAATTTACATACATACTTACATGCATACATAATGCACATGCATAGATACATACACACACACAGATACATACACACATAGACACATACACACACATGAACACATCCATACTCATAGATACACACACATACACATAGACACACACACATACACACACAGACACACATACACATAGATGCGCACACACATACACACACATAGATGCTCACACACATACACACACATATACACACACAGACACATACACACATAATGATGCATCCACACACATACACATGCATACACACATAGACACACATACACACACACACATATGCATACACACACACATAGAGAGACATACACACACATACACATACATGCATACACATACACACATAAACACATACACACACAGACACATACACACATAAACACATACACACTCATAGGTACACACACATACACATAGACACACACACATATAGTATATACACACACATGCACACATAGACACATACACACATACACATGCATACACACACATACACATGCATACACACATACAGACACATATACACACACATACACACACATATATGCATACACACACATAGAGAGACATACACACATAAACACATACATGCATACATTTGCATACATAATGCATATGCATATGCATATAATGTACATACATACTTACATGCATACATAATGCACATGCATAGATACATACACACACACATATACATACACACATAGACACATACACACACATGAACACATACATACTCATAGATACACACACATACACATAGACACACACACATACACACACATACACACATAATGATGCATACACACACATACACATGCATACACACATACAGACACATGTACACACACATGCACACATAATGATGCATACACACACATACACATGCATACACACATACACATGCATACACACATACAGACACATGTACACACACATTCACACACATATACATACATGCATACATATTGCATATGCATATGCATACATACATACTTACATGCATATGCATACACACACACATATGCATACATACATACTTACATGCATATGCATACACATGCATATGCATATGCATACACATGCATATGCATATGCATACATAATGCATATGCATATGCATACATAATGCATATGCATACATAATGCATATGCATATGCATACATAATGCATATGCATACATAATGCATATGCATATGCATACATACATACTTATATGCATACATAATGCACATGCTTACATACACTGTCATAATGTATACACACACACATACACACATAGACACATACACACATAATTATGCATACACACACATACATATGCATACACACACAGATGCATACATACATGCATACACATACACACACATAGCTACATACATACACATAAATACATACACACTCATAGACACACACACATACACATAGACACACACACATACACATAGACACACACACATACACATAGACACACACACATATACACACACATACACACATAGACACATGCACACGTAATGATGCATGCACACATACACATGCATACATAGACACACATAATAATGCATACACACACATACATATGCATACACACATGCATACAAACATATACACACATATACACACACACATGCATACACACATATACACACACATATACACATATACACATATACACATATACACATACACATGCATAGACACACACATGCATACACACATACAAACACATATACACACACACATACACACATAGATACATACACACGTAATGATGCATACACACATACACATGCATACATAGACACACATAATAATGCATACACATACATACATATGCATACACATACATATGCATACATACATGCATACACATACACACTTAGACACATAGACACACATAGATACATACATACACATAAACACATATACACTCAGAAACACACACACATACACATAGACACACACACATATACACACACATACACACATAGACACATGCACATGCAATGATGCATACACACGTACAAATGCATACATAGACACACATAATGATGCATACACACACATACATATGCATACACACACATATGCATACATACATGCATACAGATACACACATAGATACATACACACACATAGATACATACATATACATAAACACATACACACTCATAGACACACACACATACACATAGACAACACACACATATACCTACACACATACACACATAATGATGCATACACAAACATACACATGCATGCACACACATACACATGCATACACACACATACACGTATATATATATATTGATTTCTAACCATTTTGTTTTATTATGGAACCCAGTAAAGAGAGAAAGGCGAAACTCACTCTCATAAAAAGTCTTATGAGAGCAAGAGTTCCGTCAGATACTCTAGGGGCCATAATGCGGGACTACGCAGAGATATCCGATGAGGAGCTGGATTATACGATCCAGATGCTTACGCGATCAGACGAGGGCTCTTCTGCGGATCCACATGCAGGAAGAGAGCTATCTGCTCATAGGTATGTTTTTTTTCATAAATTTTTTTAATGATATTATAGCACATATTTTTATTTATTTCTATCTATCTATTTTCAAGACACCTATACCACCTCCAGCACGTGATAGCAGAGCAGAGATGTTGCCTATGAGGACATGCATAGGCACGTTAGGACTAGAGTGCGACATAGAGCCAGAGGGGAATATTGTATACATAGGAAATGGATTGGAGTTCAAGAGGAGAATGCGTGCACTATGCGACTCTTACCTGCGCTTTATCCACTTACTGTGGAAGTAAGTAAAAGTTTTACATATAAATTGAAATATATATCTTATGTTTTATTTATATTATGTTTTTTATTTTTGTAGTGAGCATGATGAGAGGGATAAAAAGTACGTGCTCAGTTCACTTGAGACGGAGTTTGGGACAGGGTGGTCTCTTAAATGGTGTTTAAAAGAGATGCGGACACTTATGGCGCATCGTCGTGACAATGCACGGTATGTATGTATATGAGAGAGAGAGAGAGAGACAGAGAGCACTAATCTCGATACTCTAATTCAAACTTTTAGCCATATGTTTGAAGTATATGTACACCTCCGACGTCCTACTAGAGAGATGTCTCTCCTCCCAACCTTATGCCTCTATATATAGCTACTCGAATCAACGAGGATCATGATTCATAATATATGTAAATATATATACACATCATGTAGATAGGATACATAAATATAAAATGGAGTAGATATATTATGCTTCACACATACATGCCTAAATGCACACATAAATATATATATACATACTAACATATTTACATGTACATATTTACACATACATGTACATGCCTACATGCACACATAAACATATATATACATGCATACATATTTACATGTACATATTTACACATAGACACATATACATATATACATGTACACAATTATAAACACTTGCATATATTACGTACATGAATACATGTATACATATATCACACACATGCAAACACATACATATACATGAAATACATATATATGCATACTAATATATGTATACATATAATACACATGAATACACACATATGCATACATACATGATAAAAATTTACTCCTCGAAGATAAAGCTATATATAAAATAATTAGGCATACCCCCGAGCTTCATGTTCTAACTTAGAAGAACATGATTTCATCTCTCTAGTAGGATTCATCGTTATTCAAGTTAATAAAAGAAACATATTATCTGATATCCATTCAGAAGCTTCAAGTTACTATCTAATCTGCTCATATGTTTTCATTATTGCCATCATTTTGGTAAGACATCAATATAGTCTCATCTTCATTATCCTTATTGATTTCATTTATTTCTTCTATTGTTAAATCTATGTTCTCATGAATCACATCATCTATTGGTGGATTAATATCTATTTCTGGTAATTCCTCTTCCTCATCAGTAGAATCAGCATGTAGAGAATTATCCTCTTCATCAAAAAGATTAGTATCATTATCACGTATAATGAGTCTAATTTCTATTCCAGATGTTGATGTATCAGTATCTGATGCTGAATCATCAAGAGGACTTTCTTCAATCTCTCTAACAATAAACTGTTCAAACAATGACCTACCTCTAGGTTGCACATGAATGACTTGCCACCAAGGATGAGCATCTGGGTTTTTATAAAAAAATGCTTGTTCAATATGCCTAGGAAGAATATATGGTTCTTTAGTAGATCGCATTACCTTGGAAGAATCAATTGCCCAAAACCCAGATAATTCCTTTCTTATTGTAGAATTACTACCTTTATACTCCGCTCGATACCAGTCAACCTTCAAAATGACCTATCAAAATATATAACAACAAAAACGTCCCATTATTAGGTGCTTAAAAAAATAACTAACTCTAAAAAAAATATATAAACTTTTTTCTACCTGTTTGAATGTACGAAATGAAATTTCGTAGATACCAACAATAGTTCCTACGTAACCAAGTTCGCTATCTATAAGGTTCGTGTCTTTTGAGCTAGCACGTGATAGTTGCTTGAAACAAGCAACAATACTAGAATCCTCTGTTTTACGTAAAGAATCAATGGCTTTGATTCTAATATGCTGTCCAAAAGCCCACATATTAGTGAACATTCGAGCCTGCAAAATAAATTCAATTCGTAAATAGAAACTAACATACATATATGAAAAAAATAAAATATATATTTTAATAAAATTACCTTTTGTTCAAAACCTATCATTAACTCTCTTTGCTCATCTGAGATTTCTTCTTTATTTGCGTTGGCGCGTTGCAAACGACTATATAGCCAATCCGTGAAAGAAGGTATATCTGTAATCTCATTATTATCGAGATTACGTCTAGATCTTTTGTTTTTTCGCCTTTTACTTTGGAGACTTTGAAGTTCCTCGTACTCGCTAACGAATGCTTGCATGCATTCGCTATTATATGCTACAAAAGTAGAAATATCATTTTTTTCTTGAAATGTAAATAAGAATGGAACCCCCTTACCTGATAATACCTCATCTGTTATTTTTGAAGAAGACTCGTTGGTCCATGCACGTGGAGCTTCTTCATGAACTCTTTCAAGGTACTCACTAACGTAATACATGCACTCTTCAAGCATCCAACCCTTTGCCATGGATCCTTCTGGTTTTGCTCTTTGTCGCACATAACCTTTTAGTATTCCCATAAATCGCTCGACCCAAAACATCCATCGAGTGTTGACAACACCGGCAATCTCTATCTCATCTACAAGATGGACTAGTAAATGAACTTGAATATCAAAAAATGAAGTAGGAAGTTCTTTTTCCATCAAACATAGTAGCTCTTTGCATTCACGTTTTTTTTGTGGGATCGAATTTTTATCGATCTCTTTGGATGTAATCCACCTATACAAATCATAAAAACAATTGTAAAGAAGTTAATTAAAAAGTAAAAGATATCCAATATTCATACATATTAAATATAAAAGTATCATAATTACCTTATAAGTGATCCAAGACGGTAGATCACATCTCGTACTCCTTTCGTTGTACATCCATCGATAACCAAAGGTAAAATATGTTTCAAAAAGTTATGCCAGTCATGGGTCTTTAATCCAGATAAGCTCTTATCATCCATAGTAAACATGTTTTGAAACGATGCTCCATATCCTGTAGGAGTCTTGATCAATTGAATTCTATTGTTGATAGTATGTATCTCTTTTGTTGTAAGTACCCAAGGAGCAGATGCATAAGTCGTTTCTTGTCGATGTCTATCAAAAACTGGCCATAACTTTGGTTTGGATTTTTGATCTTTCAAATCATTCCTTGATGTTGTGGTATCTTTTAGTCCAAGAAGATGCTGCCATAGTGAATAACCAATATTTTTGAATATATGCATAGGATCAAGAAGATGACATACTTTTAACTCTTTCCAATACTCCAAAGAATACCATATTGATATGTTCTCTACGAGTGCCAATTTCCCTTTACCTCTGTTCACATACTCATTATCTGAATCATCACTGAAGATTTCTGCTTCTAGATCTATCAGAGGTCCATCTGTCCATTTTTTATACCAATCCATAGGCGTCATAGGTTTTGGATACTGGCCTGTTTCAAGCTTTCCATTAAAATGTATCGCTTCTCTTTTAGATCTTAATGGATGATCATCAGGCAAGAATCGTCGATGTCGAAGATAAATATTTTTGTTGAGATTCTTACTATAGATTGATCTCAACCAATCACCACAATATGGACAAGCTTTATAACCCTTAGTAGATGTTCCTGCATCATGGAAAAGGATAAAAATATAATTAGATTAAATCATATTTATTTACATGCATATTGAATAAAAAAATTACATCAATATCTGAACAAACGCCATATCCAGGAAAATCGTGAATAGTCCAAGCCACAATACCACAAATCGTAATATGTCTTTCATTGATGCTTTTTGATATATCAATGACATTAATACCTCTCCATAACTCTTGAAGATCGTCAATGAGAGGAGCAAGATATACATTCATATCTTTAACTTGTCTTTTGCCTGGGATTAAAAGTGAAAGCATTAAATGTTCCTTTTTAATGCTAAGATATGGCAGAAGATTGTAGTTTATGACTACCACTGGCCATGTTGACCATTTACTGGATTTCATGGAGAATGGATTAACCCCATCTAATGCAACTCCTAACTTTAGATTCTGTGGATTTTGTGCAAATTCAGGCCATGTAGAATCAATATGCTGAAAAGCAACACTATCATGAGGAATTCTCATTATTCCATCAGTACTTTTGTGATCATGTCCCCAAGTCAAAAGCTTTGATAATTCGGGGCTTTGAAACATATGTCTAATCCGTGGAGCCAATGGAAAATGTCTCAATACCTTATTCGGGATTTTACCTTCTTCACCCTTATATCGAGGAGATTGACATTTGGGACATGTCAAAGAGTCTGCATATTCACCTCTATATAAAATACAATCGTTAGGACATGCATGTATACATTGATAATCTATACCAAGATTGTTGATTATCTTCTTCATTTCATCATGTGAGGTAGGAAGAATATTTTGACTTGGTAAAAACTTTTCAGATAATAACCTGTAAGTTTATCAAAAAAAGATATATTAAAAAAGGTAAATAAATATACATACATATATACATGCAGGTTTTATTCTTACTTTAGATAAGGTAAGAACAAGAACTTGAATTGAATAGATACTTTTTGTCCGCGCATCTTTTAAAACTATTAATGCATCTTTCAAAATATTTACGCAAAACAATCGTATCCTGTCAATTCACACATATGTTCATATAATGGTGACCTGGATGAATCGCATGCACAGAGGTTAGTCAAGATAGAGAAGGATTTCTCGGGTATGCAGTAAACCTCTTGCATGTCAATGATGAGCATCTGAACTTTAGGATACAAAGTGGACTACTCCATTATAATCAGATTGTTGTCTCTTGAGTAAACTCTGTGCATGTGACTCATCCAGGTCACCATTGCGAATATTTGGAAAGATGCATTAATAGTTTTAAAAGATGCGCGGACAAAAAGTTTCCATTCAATTCAAGTTCTTGTTCTTATAACCTTATCTAAAGTAAGAATAAAAACCTACATGTATTTATATATGTATATATATTTATGCATATATATATATATATATATATATAAATAGATAGAAAATTGAAATTTATACCTTAATAGTGTCGAAATAGATACATTACTCCATCCAAAACGATTTTGAAGGTTGAGAATAAGTAAGCTCGCATTTAATCGTGTCAAATGACTTCCTTCATATACATGCTTTAGACATTCCTCTCGAAGATATTTCTCATTTTTAGAAATATCCATGCTCTCACTGTCATTTTGATACCAATCCTCAATAAAATCTGCCATGCCATCATCTTCATCATTGTCACACAAATCTTGTACTTTATCATCTTTTGAATATAGATCTTTCAACTTTGCATATTGCACAGGCTTAGTTTTGTGTAGCCTCCTCATGGAAGCTTCTGATAAATGAGGTCTTATTGGTAATTGTGAATGTTGTGGACAAATATCATCAACATCATACGTTGGAATCTACACATATAAATAAAACTCATTAGTATTCCATAAATGAATATAAATTAAACTTCAAATATAAAATTAAGTATATAACTTATTAAATATGGATAGAAAATTTTTATTCTCTCTAGCTAAAAGGTGCTCTTGGAGGTCTACGCCATCCATAATTCACTAATAGTTCATCACCAGCATGTAATGTAGTAATAGCATTGACAACTATGTATCTTGATACATCTCTACTCATGTATGGTGATTCATGACTATTTTCACGCTCCTCAAATGTGCAATTAGTCCTTGAACTATTATGTAACCCTCGACTACTATTTATTAAACCTGCTATATTTCCATGTGTGTAAGGTCTTCCATCAATATATAATCTTTCATTTTCTGCATGTAAAATCCTTCTACTAGTAAGAGATGCTGCGTTCAAGCATATTCCATAAGTACTCATGCTTTGAACATAACGTGAAAGTCGATGCCAATCTCCCCATCCATATATAGGACCACAAAATGACATAAGAGTGACTTCAGAGTTCGGAGGCACATACAAATCCTCTACAATAAAGAGACCACGACCAGCATTAGTAATAGTGGATGGAGCAATCATATAGCGATTACCCCAAAAGTTGAAAACCTCTCCATCTAAAGAAAGTGGTCCTCTATTCCATCCTCCATATCTTCTTCTATCATATGTTTGTACTAAAGAACGATCACGAGCTGGCAATGGATAATCTCCAGCCGTTTCATTCTCTAAACCAGGAGGTAGAGGATTTCTAGAAACCTCTGCTTGTAATTGATGAACAGCAAGTCCATGACGTGTACGAGGTATATTAACATTATGAGAAAAATCATCATCATCATCATCATCGAGCAAGAATTCCTGTATATCAATAATAATTTGATTTTATACATGGTTTTTAAATAAAAAAATGACATTAATATATATAGAAAATACATACCCAAGCATTATCACGTTGACTAGGTGATGGTGCATGCTCAAAAGTACCATACTCTGCCTCATGTTGAATACAT